>JAQIWN010004967.1:0-10487 GCA_034699025.1 Entomobrya cf. arborea Gr-Col-00668 | reverse complement strand
TAATAATAGTGCACAGTTATACTACACTATACACATTTTTCTCACAATATTTGCACAACAGTACTCCAATTATTATGCTTTCTCTTGTATTTCTCTAGTAGTATTGCTTTTTTATGTAAGAATGAAAATCCCATTTTGATGTGTCTATCTACCCACTACCCACCTTATTGTCATTTTCACAATTTATAACTATGTACCTACCTAATAGACTTACAAATTACCCTTGAAACTTTTTTTATCCAATAGAAGATAACACTGTAGAGAAGAGATGATGATGACCATATATTCATTTCAACAAACTATTATAGCTATTGATATAGTTTTATTTCAAATTTCTTCATATTGTCTTATTTTCCTTCATTCAGCCTTCAGCCTGTTATGCCTATAGCGATGATCTAGGTAAATATTAAAGGTAAATTCTATACAAGCCGCTTTACAATATTGGCTGATATAATAAAAAATTCTATTACGGGATCATCATCATATCATTATTCTAAGATGCTCTGGAAAATATTGCTTCTCTGAGTTTACTAGATGGGACGGGGACAATATGATACAATGTGGGACAGCTCCATTACATAAAGCTACATTTTTTGTGCTTTAAAGAAATAAATAAAATGGAAAGGAAAAAAAAATTATGTTGCATAAAAAGCTTTCTTGAGACTGACCTTGAAGAATAAGAATGGTTTTAAAATAACTTTGCAGATAGATGAAGATTAATGCATGCAACACTGAGCATTCATAATATTATGTGTGTGTATATTTATTTTTGTGCAATGCCTATATCTTCAAGTTTCCACTCTATTTTCATTTGTATTAAACATTTTGCACTGAAACTGAGGTGAGCTTTGGTTTTTTCTCTTTAGCAAATGTTTTTTGTTCTGTGAGAGATTAACTAGACGCTGGCATACGGTCTGAATGTCTTCTCGTGACAGATTTGGTGTCTCGGATGGGACGACGACAATGCAATGGGCTTGCTACACTGTCTTATCAAAAGAAAAAGTGGTTTTGGGACCTGACTCCTCCGACTTGGTTCATGTTCTCTCTTTTGAAAAAGTATACAGGAATGAAATTGAAAAGACGAAAAAATCTATAAAACTACCAAGAAAAAGTTGGAACGATCAATTCCAGTCCAGTTTGCACACACCAGTTTATGTATGCATTTGTAGTGGGAATTCGTGAATAGAAAAAAATAACTCAGCGGATGCGACTCGAAAAGTTTTGGGACAAGTGCATTAAGTATGAAATAGATAATAGTTTATGGTAAAGTAAAAAAAGTAGGAGAAAATTGTTTGGCTTTATAGAAAAATAGGTAAGTAAAACTCGTTTTGCTTTTCTCAGAAAAGAAAACCGGATTTAGATCCAGTTTGATGCTGCAAGCTGCGTAAAATGTTATATAGACACAACAATTCACCTTCTAGACCTCGCGAATTTGGATATTGGATACAATATAAATATTCCTCATAAAATATACAAAGAAAGAAGGTAAAATGAAAGTTATAAGCCGGTTTTGTGGTAAGAGATTTTCAAGGAATTGTGGAATCTGGAACAACTCCTGCATAAAAACCAAAAGTGAATTTTGGGCACACTAAGCCCCATTATTTTCAGTTTTTTTGCTTTTCCCATTTTGTTGAGTAAAATGAGATGATAGTGTAGTGGAGAAAGCAACAATGAAAAAGATGAAAGGTAAAAGTAAAAAGACGAAAGGTTTCAGTCAGGTGGAAAGGAAGAGGATTTGTCATCAAATCAGCACTACACAACAAAGCCACCATCTTTGACCAATTTTTTTGGGACAGATTGTCATGTCATGACTAAAACTCTTGGGTTTTTGAATAAACCAAGTATGTATGGATGTATTTGTGCACATATGATTTATAATGTCATGTTTGAGAAGGAAATTAGCGAAATAGTTCTCAGAAGATGAGAATTTTGGTGCTGGAAGTAATTTGTACATTGAAGTCCTTGATCTCTTCTACTTGTTCATTCGTTCATGGCCTTGATCTCGCACGGAAACATTCACATTTCCGTGTCACAATTTTCCACAAACAATTCCTCTAAGGACACATAATGCAACCGTGGTTTGGCTATAAATTCTATGTATTATGCATGCTGAAAAAAATGAACGAATCTTTTTTAAACACGAAGAGAATTACGTTTTTTATCCTAGTTGAATAATTCATAGTAGTAGTTTATTTTTTCTTCATAATAATACGTCATCATTATTATATGTTATAATATTCTCATCTTCATTCTCATTTTCGTGTTTACAAGGTATGTCAACACAATTTTTTTACATAACTTTTTATTACGATATTTACGTTTTCACACAGAGAGTAGTACACCTATAGTATAATATATGCATTTAATTACCTTTCAATACCCGAAGAAGATTACACGCGCGCACAGATGCAGACCATATACTTGAGTTTTACAATATAATATTCATACAACAATACAAACTTATTGATGAAAGGAATGACGACGCCATACGATGTAACGATATATAATTAGTTCGTTGGGGAGACACAGGGTTAGTAAATACAAATATGCAATACCATAATTAGACAAATGCGACAATAAATTATGAACAAAAAATACATTTATAGCACATGAATACACTCATTGGTTTACAACATTGAATACTGAATAGGACGACAGTAAGGTTAGTGTGTTAGTAGTGGTTACAATATTTTCACATGACATTTTTGTTAGTAAGAACATTGATTTATTGACAACACGAGTCAAAATTAAAAGTTACACTCACGAATGTTAGTAAATAAATAATTGGACATATTTCTTTGACAGGACACGGACAAATACACATATGATACAACATTTGACATGATAATGTTATATGCTCTTGACGATACACAAAACAAATAAGAAATCTATCAATTGCTAACAGTTTTATAACACTTGACAAGTACAAACATTCAACATGGTCACAAAGACAGGGAAGTACAATAATATCCATTAAAAACTGACAATGCTACGATACGAGACACTAGTGACATGACACAGTAATCAGAAAAGATAGACTTAATTTTTTGAACCAATGCAATGTACAATAAGAGATAACAGGCTTCTGAGCCTGAGCTGAACTAATAAAGCAAAGTAATTGTAGCAGTTTGCAGTTAGAATTATTTCCACCGTAAATTTTCTGATGTAAGAAGAAACATTGACGTGACGGCTCAATCAACATTCGACGAATAAGGCTTGTCTAACTTGTAATTGTACAAACATATTTTTATAATGTAATTTAATGTTAGTTTAAATGTAATTGCTAATTAGTACACTTATTACAACGGACAAAGGGACACAAGGAAAGTTAGATTAGCAGCACAGTTAAGGTAGAAGGTGTTGGGTAGTTAACATTTTTTGATGATTCATGCACTTGTACATTTAACAGTACCTCATTTTGATTTACAAGGAAAGAGGAAAAATGGAATAAGATGGAGTTTAAATGTACACAGGTCCCGAACAACATGGAGATCATATTGAAACACTTACATACATTGAGAGATTCATTTGAAATTGAAAATGTGCAATATAAAGAAAACAAGTATTATGTGTGCATTCAAAAACTTGAAGGTGCAGTTTACAGTTTAAATTACAAAAGCGACAACATTCGTAACGAAATTCTAACAAGATGAATAGAACAGGAAAGTATAACGAAGTCAAGCTTTTGTAGACCTACATCAACAATACACCTTTCGCCAAGCTAATTTTTTTCTTTGTGTAATCTGCACTTGACAAAGTCTTTTCGTCTTTTTTAATGCATATTAATTAATATAATGAAGTAATTAACAATTTTGTTTCTGTAAGGTACCGTTTATATATGGTAATATGATTTTTCGCAATTTTTTGTAGTACCATCTTTCTTATTACTGCGCTTTGTATGGTTTAAAAAAAATTACCGATTGTTAATTAACATTTATTTAATAGAAACGCAAATCACTCACGGAATGTGGAAGGAAGGTTAGAAAAGACTAATAAAAAATTGGACAAACCATAACATTTTATCATTGAATTTGTGGAGGAGATTTTAATGGAGATCAATTTTGTCTCTGTAATAACCGGAAGTATTTATGTTAGTTTATTAGTTTAAGTTAAACCGTTTTTACCCTATTCGTTGTCTCGACGGAATGAACAAGTATACAGCAGCGTGCGTCAAATTAAAAGTAATTACTTATTTTTTTTAGATCTTCCAGTAATTTAAACAATTAAAACTTTTCAGCTAATTTATTCATACCATTAAGAAAACAACTCATTGTCAGTGAATTTCACGCACCATTTCTTTTACAATACCTCAAAATGAAATATTATTTTCTTGTAATTCGTTAATGTTTTCAAGCTTTTCATAGTTTCATTTTTTATTCAAGTAACATTCCGCCTTTCTGACAAAGTTCAAGTAAAAATTAGGAACAAACTTGTACTAAATTTTTTTCTCGGTATTAAGTACGACTATTCAAAATTAGAACCATTTTCACTCGCATTCTTTCCTTTTTTATGTGTCTTCTTATGTTTTGACAATTATGTAATTTATATTTTAATAACACACTTAATATGCATGTATTTATGTATTTGTATTTATCGTAATTTTATAGTAGTAATATAATGTGTCATATATATTGTTTCTTTTAATTTTTTTTAAATAATCAACAGCTACTTTCCCTCTCTCTCATCTTCATTTTTTCATATCCAAACTACATTTCTGATTTTTGTATTCATGTTTCTTAAGTCAACCATTTTTAATACAGATGTTTTTAATTCCCTGGTTTAATATGTTCAGTAGTTAAAACTCTCGTGTGGTGATCAAGATCAACCTTGATCCTTATTTAATTTATCGTGTTTTATAAGTACCATTCATTCATGCAATATAATGTAATACTCTAATAGGCCCATTGTTAAATTGGCTATTCTTTTTAAGGTGGCGGCAATAATCTTATCAAATCATAAAATGCTTACGGCTAAATTTCTAGTAATGTGTAGGCTCTCTTGGTGTGTTGTTAGTATGTACTTTACAGGTTTTTAGCTATCCCTTTTCAGCTAAAAATCAATTCAAGCACTCATTTTTTTAAAAACATTCAAACAAGTCATAGTCAATCCACACTCATTCACAATCAAAAGTCATACTAGGATTTTTTATTGTAATCAAACCGCATTATTTTTAGTACTACCGAAAACAATTTAAACTTTGCCTTTCAAATCTTCCTTTCGCTTTTCAAGCGTCTCATCTTGATAAATATTTAATCATTTACTCAACTACTTTCTTTTCATTCCATCTAAAACAAAGGCATACAACCAAAAGTGGGCCACTGTACCTTTTTCTTCTTTCATGTAATGTAATACGACGACGGTATTCACATAAGTACTTATTGTATTAATACACAGGTAGACTACATCGTAAAACTATAAAGGGCTTTTTGGGTATATTCTTTATATAAAGCTTAAATTACCTAAAACAGTACCTAAAAAGTGGTATCATTTTCGTTTGTATCTGCATTTCTTTTTTTTAGAATATCTCATCACCATCATCATCCTCCCCATCAATATTATCTGATCATGATTCAATGTAATTCGCACCTTAAAACGTGAAATGTATACTTAAAGGGGTTTTTAAAAAGAGAACCTGAATTTCTTCTATCATCATCCCTGTTTTGCTTGATGAATATGTAATGTTTGTTGAGAGAATAAAAATGTTAGATAATAGCCATGATGGGAAAAAAACCACGTAGTCAAGAATAGGTATTGTTTTTTTGTTTTCCAAGTACAAGAATAACATATCTCATATAAACTCTATATTTTTTCTCAAGAGAAACCCTCCGCAGTTGAAAAAATGCATGCATTTTTAATGATGAGGTGGTCTGAGAATACGAATTTGTGTGAGAGACTTTTTTTTTCTAAGACAAAAAAGAGTGATGGCTTTTTTGTCTCCTGGCTTTTCTAAAGTTTCAAACTACTTTCTTTTAAAAAATTCTCACAAAATACGTATAAATTGTTAGTTTGAACTACAAATGCATTTTTGTAGCAGTGCGATGGGTTCTCTATAAAACTAGCATTTTTTCTGTGTATTTTTGGTAAAAGATGTTAGTTTTTTATGTGATGATATGATAGTCTCGCTTCTGTGTTAGTCAGAGTGGTTGGTTTTTTTGAAATTGTATTGTAATATGTGTCGATTTGAAGAAAGAAGGATAATACGTATTGTTTGCTATTTTGATTTGATTTTTCTTTTGATTTAGGTGATGTAGTTGTAGGAAATGAAGTAATAAGTTTTCCTGGTTTTTTGCTTGTCAATCTTAGGAGAAAATTCTGGCGCTTATTCCGCGAAGAATTTATAGTACATCATGACAATAACGATGAGACCGATGATGCCCATAACGATCATCATCTACAAAAGGAAAACATGTTTGTTAATAAATGATAGTGGTTTTATTTCAAATAATGTGATCTTATTGGGTCGTAGGTCATTTACCTTCATATTCTCCAACCAAAACTTATTCTTCAAAGCACCTGCCTGTTTCTCAAACATTGAAGCACCTTCCTGTAGTTTGTCTACATGAAAAAAAATTAATGCAAAAAATTTAAAAGTTAATTTTTGCCTTTATAGCTTCGTTGATTAGCTTGGCCAAACGGTTAATGAAATGCTTTTATTTTTTGAGTTACTACTAATAATCACTTTCACTGTTGCACAACTAATTTGGCCAAACTTTCAGTTTCAAGATGTTACGCATGCCATTATCATAATGTACATACATACATTAAACTAATTTCATATTCATCCGCATTGGTATTTAGTTACAGTTATCTTCGTGCATTTTGTCAAGAGTCAGAACGTTACTTTCATTTAAATAAATATGTTATATAGTGTGAGTTTCTTTGTATAATAATCTATATTACATGTATGATAGTGATAGTGTTAAAAGTTTAGTTGTAAAAGTGTTATGATGTCAGTGTTGTTGAATATTATTTTTAACGGTAATTTTTTTGACGGTAATTTAATTGACTGTCTGCTTTGTCCAGTGAAGTAAAAGTGTGTCCTAAATCTCTAAACTGCTTGTGTCTTGTGTAGTGTAATTAACGTTTAGTCGCTGTATTATGTTTTCTTTGTCTGTAGTATACTGTGTTTAGTAAGATTATAATTTCTTAAAGTTGTGAAGTGAGAGCATTCCAATTCAAAGAGTTGAAGAAAATCAGAAAACACATAGTTTGCGTTCTTGACCTTTGACCTTACCAGCAAGATCGTTTATCAACAGCACCCCACCATCGACAATCTTCATCAATCGTGATCTGATTTAAATTCAATGGCATACACTCTTCAACCTTTAAATTAATCAGCTTCACTCTCATCTCTCATCAGTACACACAGGTTCTTCAATCAGAGGTTTGTGTACCTATGGCGTATCAATTATATACGAAAATTGCATTTTGTACGTGTCTGCATCATGATTTAATTCAATTACGAAAAAATGCTTGAATAGTCGGCTATAATATTGATTTTTTCCCATTTGATACGCGTGTTCTCGTTCAATTTGTAAAAGTTATGGGAAGACTTTCCTTTCAAAAGTATTTTGTACAATGTATTGTACTTGTTTGCATTCTTTAAAAATGTACTATATGTAATTTATAAATAAACTACTGTACTTACCAGATCGATAATCCAATTCAGCCAATTTGGAATCTCTTTCAAGCACTTTTTCCACATTCGTTCTCATGATATCCACCACCTGTAATCATAACAAGAATCCAATGTTGATTTTCGTTCATGACATTTGCAGATTTTAAGTCCAGGAATTTTATAATTTTACGTACCTCATCTACTTGTTTTTGCGTATGTTTCAACCGTTGTTCTGCTGCAATTTGCTGGGGAGTTCTTTTTCTCTCGGGCATAGGTTCCCCATCCCCATCCGGTCCAGCTTCCATATCAGGATCGGCACTGTTTAAAAAATGTTAAATATTCAAATGGCACACAACAATATTTTTTCACAAAAGTGGTTTCAAGACTGAATTTAATTTTTTTGACTTACCTCATGATGATTATTGCAATCTAAAGTTCACTTTTTCCGTGTAAAGGCTTCGTGAAAATTGAGCTTATTTTTAAAAAATTAAAGAACTTTCGCAAGAATTTTTTTCAACCTCTTTTCCCAACAAATCACAGCTTAGTCAGCTTTTTGAATGCAAATAAACTTTTCCACAGGAATTTTAAATTTGTTGAAAAAATGAGCAGTTTAATTATAAACAACTAATAATTAAATTACCTCTTCCATTAATTTTTTCAATAAAACTAAATATTTGAGAAGAATAAAAGGCAAAAAGTAGTGCAGTAAAAGGTGATGACGAAAGAGGATGATCTTGAATAGCTATACTTTCTCTATTTTTATTCTTTTTCTCCACCTTTCACCATTGCTTTTCCAAGTTCTTCAAAAAGTGTATAAATGGTATTAGCTTAAGAAGATTTCAGTTTTTTTCCTGAGCCATTCACAATTTTCTCCTCACAAGACACCAAAGATGAGATGAGCCAGCAAGGAGGAAAAATTGCATTTTATAGATACATAGAAAGAAATTGAATGACACTGCCCTTGTCTATGTCCCTGCTGCTTCTATCCTCTCATATAAATCTACATACATAAATATCCCCTTGCTGTCTATCTAGATAGATTCAGTAGATTTTTTTAAAATAGATTTTTGCAACTTGTGTATAATAATCAGGAAGAAGCTCTCTGGAGAGATTCGGAAAACTGCTGGAGACAACAACACAACCGTGTACTGATGAATACTCAACTGTATTTTGCCCCTGATATATTTACTCACACTGTTACATGCACACTTTGAGAGAGTGACCATATAGAAGACAATACAAGGCAGCTCAGAAATAAATTGTGAATCTCGGTAGTCTCGGGTAAAGGTAGTAGCTATTTCATTTATTTATTAAAATGCTATGTTTTTGTAGTACAGTAGTTTTGTTGTAGGAGTCAGAAAGAGAGGCACATATGAGAGCACCAAAATGGTATATGGTATAGTTTATAGCTTTCTCTATGAAAGTATAATATATACTGTATAGGAATGTACCTATTAAAAAGGTTGCTATCTTCAAAGGGAGAATAAATGTGTCAGCCTCCTTTCTTCTTTAACAAGAAACCTTCCAAGAAACGTTTGAAAGTATGGTTGGTGGAGAAGGTATAGTGCTGGTGGTTATTCAAGTGGTTGCTTTTTTACTTTTTTAAAAAGGTAGATAGTATACCTTACTTTGCATGTAACAAGGACGTAAAACGTTTTCGTGGAGAAAATACCTTTGTACCTTTTTTACTGTGGTGGTTTGACTTTCTTTCCTTTTTAAACATAAGTATACTAATTACTATTAGAATATTCCATGTGGAAAATTATACATTTAAGAGAAACAAGTTATATATGTATGAATATGCGGGGTTATTACTATTATTATTTCACGATAGAACAGAGTGGTCTGCCCTAGCCTTCTGGTATTCTTTTTTTCTGCTGGTATGTTTCAGTATTAACTGGCTTTCCTCCCACAGTCGAAACGTACTATATGGATTAAACCTATTGTTCTTCTATATATTCTGCTGGTTATTTCTTTAGATTTTTGGTGTATGGTGGTATGGTGGTGGGGTATATTCACAAAGTGGCAGTAGGTAGGTAGGGTTTTATGGGTGGTGGTGGGACATGGATCGATTTCCCTTCGCTTTCTATTTTTTTCTTCACAGTTTTAACCAACAGTCCACATTCAGCGCAGCTTTCCCCTCTATTATATGCGTGCGTCAGTCTGATTCACCAATCGCCAAGGTACATAGAGATACGTTACGGGGAAAGCAAGAGAGAGCGAAACGAAAGGGCAAACTAAACTAAACCAAGTAGTCAGTAGTATATAGCTTCTTGTATAATAGTTTATAGGGGAGAAAGAACCATATAATATCTTCAGCCCATCCTTTCCTTTTTTTGAAGAGCCAAAAAATGCTACTGTGAGTGAAGGTGGTTGTTGATGTTGGTGGGTTGCTGATTGATGTATCAAGTGATATGCGATAGAAGCCAGTATAATGTTATATTTATATGGCTATATTTGCTTGTCTATATGATGGGTAGTTTGATGATGACGATATTGACGATACTAAGACCATGTTGGAATTTGATGATGCAAGAGCGAAAAAGCAAGAGATGTGATGTGATGTGTGAGAGAATGTTGCAATTTTGCAGTCATCATTTTACATTACGTGCATTGAATACGCATACATAAATATAAATGGTGTGTACTTTTTATAAAATACTGAATTTTTTTTCTTGAACTTCGCCCATCGACCGTGCATCGTGCATAACATATTGAATTAGAGTAATCGAATCATGCAATAAAATATGTGTGGAATAACAAGTAGTATAAAACATTCATAACATTTTAATATTCATACATACAGTTAATTTTTATTTGATTGTTAAAATTGACTTTTTATTGTTGGCAACACCATACATGTTTTTTT
>JAQIWN010004966.1:0-10488 GCA_034699025.1 Entomobrya cf. arborea Gr-Col-00668 | reverse complement strand
AACTAAATTATAACAATTAGATATTGCTTACTTTTCGTGTATGAAAATTACAAACTAAATTTAAAAAATATATACATATATTCAATTTAGATCTTCATGCAATAGGTAACAGTATCTCGATTATCATCATAAGCTCATCTGAATCTGTAATTTAAAAAAATAAACAACACTCTTTTTTACTTTCATAAGAGACTTAGAGGCTTTAAGTAGTCGAAAATGCAAAAAACTGGATAAAACATAAACGCGTTAAAGCATTGTTTAAGCTGTTACGACAAGTAGATCTTTTAAATAGGTCCCAGTTAGTAGATGTAACTACTTTATCTAATCTGAAGTAAGTGCAGCGGTCAGATTGGATTATAATCATTAAAGGTGAACTGACAAGGGTTTTAAGTGTGATTTAATTTCAAATGGTTTCAAGAGTAAAAGCTATGTAAATGACTTTACTTCTGTATCCTGAGATGATAAGATACAATTGGTTCTACTTTTCGTGAATAACACGCTTACGCATGAATGCACTATAACCAATCACATGCATATGTATTGAATATGATATGCACTTATTACGAACAATATAATATAACCAATTTACGAATAAAAAGTGCGTACCGGTCGTAAAACTGACATTTTTCCCTTTTGGTCATGCATGAAATCTTCATGCTCATCGTTATCCGTATTTCATAACAGCAAACAAGAAAATATAGCAAACAACTATGCACCGCATCCCTAGAACATTTGCATTTGAACTTGATTCAGGAAACCAGGTTGGTATACTATAAAAATTGTGCGTGCAGAAAACAGATAGTTTAATGGAAATATTAAAAGGAATTTCTTGAGCTTTTAATCTATATATTACGCAACGACAGGTACACCATGTTTCTTTGGGTGAAGACAGTGCATTGACCAGCAAGCAAGATACAATTTAGATTTGAATTTTGGGCTGGATTAAGAAAATAAGCAAGAAATTGCATAAACGACAAGATCTTCACAGCGTTATCATCATCAACAGCAACAATGATGGAAAAATACTTCCATTTTATTTCCCTCCCATGCGTGGCAATAATATTTTTCGATGAATATCTCTAAAAAAAATTCTTACTTGACTTGCTTAAAAATCAAATATTTTTGCCTCTATCCTATTATCTCATCTCATCTCTGTTCTCCATATACTTACACAGATCATCTTGACTTTTTGATGCAAATCATCATATTTATATGATTATTACTGTTCTGTGCTGCAATCATATACAGTTTTCTCTGAGTCACACACACACGCATCATTTTTCTTAAAGAATCGCAACCTCATCATCATCATGATCAGATTGTAGTCAAGTTACTGATGAGGATGAATTTCTGCGGCTGGCTGTTGTTGTGCGTGTACGCATGTTTACTCGGACGTACTCACATAATAATTTGATACTGATTTCTATAGAGCATCTCTTTAATGCTAGATCAATGATCCAAGCTGTGCAAGCATCAATAGCTGGTGGCTACCGTGTCCTCCTTGATATTCTTTCAAATTTTCATATTTGAAAGGAGATAGATGATGATGATAATAATGTGCTATGCAATGCCAAGAAAATTAGAAGGATCAGTGGCAGGACTTGCCGCAACACCGGTTGATCGTACAAAAAATGAGCTTCCTTTCAGCTCATCTTCATTTTCCGCTTTCAACTGGACTAACCCATGTTTAATAACAAATGTCCACCACATCACCATACTCATCATGTGGCCAACCATTCAATCAAATCCAACAAAACATAACAACACCCATGATGAATCCAAATTGAATGTTTCAAATCATCATGACGGAGACGGTAGTGGTTGCTTTTTTTCTTGTCGCTTAAAATCTCAACTTGTGTTTCTCAGTTGTGCATCAGTAGATACACGAATAAATGTTCAAATCAGATGAAAATTGTTTTGTTTTTTATTCTCCTTCCTTTCCAAATTCGATTTGTACTTTATGAAGCCACGAGAGAGAAAAATCATAAAACCGTCTAGGGCTGAAATTTAATTTTTGATTTAAGTCCTCTTTAAGCTTATGCATGCATAACCATTATGATATGAATCCAGCCATTTATTTCAATTTTGTACGAGGTGGCTTTGGTATTGTCATCCAATTTCTGAAGACGCACAAGCATGAAAAATTACCTACATAGTTAAGTCAGCCGTGCCTTTGCACGCTATGTAAAAGAACGTGAGAAGTCGATGATGAAGGAAAAGTTGAAAAATAAATTGAATAGATAGAAATGTCATATTTGGATGGTTTATTAACTCTGGTCCTATTATACATGTATTTTGTGGAGGGCTATATAATAATGATAGCAATAATAATAGGGATAAGGAAATTCTCTTTTTGCCATCTTCCTCATCGAGACAACTTCCAAGTTTTAAAATGACGATAAGAACAGGAATCATAATGACGCTGAAGAAGATGATGAAGTTGGTAAGAACAAGTCTGGAGATTATATTTTCTCTTCCTACTTCTTGTAACTTGTCAATTTCATCTTGTGAAACACCAATGCCACCAACCCTCTAACTACTCCCACAAAAACGAACAACAATGAAACAGAGATAGAAACTGTCATCCGTCATGCTTTTAACATTGGGTTAGTTCTTTATAGGTTCATATACAGCTATTGTGTCAGTGAAGCATTGTTTATAGGTACTGCAAGTTATGCCCCGTAAAATATATTGATGTGCGTAAACAATGCATATAATACTCATTACGCACAAAAAAATGTCTTATTATTATGACTATGAATCTCATCATCTTCATTGTTGTATGTTATATTCACATAATTTTTGAATAGATAGTTTATCCTATTACTTTCGCACTCATGAATTTTCACAACGAGTTGTTGTTGCATTTCTTTCGGTTCGTTACTCTTGTTATTATTTCCTCCTTACTTCTCACACTATGCAAACAATCCTCGGGAGATTTTACAAGCATGTAAAAAACTCGGTGTACTTTCCTTTGAACTGTGAGATGCGAATTGAATACACGCACAAAAGCAACATTCAGTTGAGTGTGCGCTACCACAAATTGCAAATGAGTGGGATTCGATGAATTTCGAATAGTGTAGCTTGTAATAAACTTGCCGTCGAAAAGAGTTGCACGTGTGTGTTTCTCTTAAAATTGTCGAAGCAGAAAAGAGTCTTTAACAAAATATACAATCCCACTTCAAACAATAAATAGCATCTCGCTTCATTGTGTAACGTGTTAAGCAACAAGGTACAGGGGAACCAGACAACTTTTGACTTCAGCAAAGTCTTTTTATCACCATTGTGCGTAGAGACCATTGTTGTGTATTGCGTATGCGTATCATGCGTATGAAAAATTATAAAAGGCACGAAGAGAAAGAAAACGACTGAAAACTAAAAAAGTGAAGTTATTATTTCCAAAAAAAATATTTCTTTTTAGGTGCGTACAACAGCTTTAATCCAAAAACGGGAAAAAAATGATGATGAGGATGATAAGAACGATTATTATGATGATTAGGCTTCATGTCCGCCATCATTGAAAATTTGAAAAACGTGTGTGCGTAATGAAGGCATGTATGGATGCGTTTTGTATTCATGATATGATATTTTGTTGGTGGTAGGTAAAATATGGTAAATAAGTAGGCACACAAATAAATTCTTCCTCGTTTGCACCTCAAACAAACTCCTCCGTTTCATCCTGTCTACACGAATACGTTAGAAAAAATAATGAAGTTGAACTTTAGTTTGCTGGAATGATTTGCGGAAGAGAAGAATTATACAAGAACAAGAGAACTGTGAGATGTAACATATTCATCTGCGAGTGTTACACACGCACACACAACACCAAAGTCGCATGCTATTCATTACAGCCAAAGCTGTGTAATAGCTTGAACTGCTGTTTTATTTATTTAAATGTGCTAAGAATGCGAGGCCAATTTTATGTCATCATTTCTGGAAGGAAGCAAGACCTCACGGGATCGCAAAACAAACCAAAATACGAGAAATCAGAGCTAGAAATTTGTGACTCTTTACTGTTTTTACAACGGCAGCGACAATTTAGGTTCTAAGCATGATCTTTATGCATGATAGAGTTACGTAGTCTAAATGTTAGTCATCAAGGTTTCCCTTTCTGGTAAAAGTAGTATGCAAAAGCTATTGTGCACCAGGTAAAAGTACAAATTTATTTTGCAGCCGAGAAAACACTTTCAAATGTATGATGTATGTAAAATAAAGTAAAGTGGTCTCTTTACCTGGCTTACCTCTACTAATGAGATAAATATCAGCAATAGTGTTTTGATGAGTTATGCATGACACCTGTGACAGGTTGAAGAAAGTACGATGTGTACCTGCAAATAATGACGGTGATACGATGGGGAAGCATCGACAACTTGTGCATAGATTTCCATGATGCAGTGAGGTCATTTCCTTTTCTGCGTATATGGAATTGACAATCCCCTAACTTAAGTGAGGTGAACTTTCAAATTTTTCGGACAAGGAAGTGATATTAGTCATGATCGGGATTACTTCAAGAAGGATTCATTCGCGTGGAATTTTCCATCACGAAGGAAGAAGAAAATGATAAGAGGACGAGTCTGTCAAGTTGAATTGTGATTTGGTATTGGATTTTTGGGTACTACAAGACATTTCTTTTGTTTTTATTTGATGCAATGAATGATGAATGTACATGTGGTGTTGTGTGGGTTGTTCATCTTTGTTATTCTAATGAAGAAAAAGAAATATATAACGACAGGCTAGTCAGCTTAAGGTAGAAAATTTAACTCACTGAAACTGTACAACAGTTATCTTCACGGTGAATTCGTGGACAATCACGGGTGATAGAAAACGATGAGTTTTTTTTGAAGGAGGAGGGCGTAAATTAGCATATTTTCCACGTGAATAACCAGAAATGAAATACGATTTGATGCATTGCATACGAAAGAAGCAATAAGCAGATTAGCCATACATGCGTATTCTATTGTATGTTTCCCTCCACTTGAATGAATTTGCAGTTTTATAATCTCCATAAAATCTTGATTGTGCGTCTTCATCAGTATGCATACCTAACAGCACACGGTTCTGAACAACCACCATCTTTTTCTTTAAGCACATTCATAAAGGATCTTAAAAGTAGCAAAGAAGTCGACCTTCTTACATTCTTTACGCGTTTTATGCAGTTTTAAGCCTTTCTCTGAGGAAGTTAATTCTCTACAGTTGTATTTGCACGGTCACTGTTTGCAGTGCAATGGCTCATAAAACATTGGCATCAAACAGCTAAAGCGTCATCACAGTTTACACTAGACAAAATATATGTGCGTTTTTGTGTGTATGGTCATTCCAGTAAACTTACTATTCATGTCATGCCATAAGCATAAAATTTACCAAAAAGTGTCATCAGTCTTGCTTTAAGTCATCTAAATGGCCTTATTTACTTTTTGTTGGACACAAAACAATTGTTACTGTCATGAATTATTAGTGTAAGGAGGGAAGGAGACGAGTAATACTGATATGATGGTATTGGTCGTAATCGAAAGGTATTTACACAAAAGCTTGTAAATATATACATGTCGCATGTGGATACTTTGGTTTGGTTTAGCATACTTACACTTTTCTCTGATGCATTATCTTAGTTTCCTTTAGTTTAACTGTCGAAACTTTACTGCTGGCATTGTTTGTCACAAAAACATTTTTGAGCAACTTTTGGTGATTTTGTTTTCCTGGCCAAAAGTCGTGCTCGTGCTATTGTATTGTGTCCTGGTATAAGTGCATACTAGTCTTAAAAAGATTGAATTAAGATAAGTTTCTGGCATTGAAACAACAACAACAATAGTCTCAGTCTCATGATTTTCATGAATGGCCATGAATGTGGATAATAAACCTAAAAGTCAAAGTTGACAGATTCTTGGCAAAAAAGCTGGAATGTTTTTTGGACAAATAGAGTGAGGAACAGTGATATGATCACATTGAATTGTACAAGTATGCAAACAAAACTTTGTTTTTAATGAACGAAAAACTTCTATTTGTAACACGTATTGTGTTTTACAAACTCTTAATAATTTGTAAGATTTCCAATGTGTTGGAAACTATACAAGAACGCAAAAAGTATAGTATACACACATATTTGAGAATACGAATGAATCATTAATTTTCTATTGAAACAGGGAAGTTTCAATGAGCCTTGTAAAAGTATGTCGGTAAAAGCTACAGGAAAAGAAATAATTTAAAAAATAAAACTACAAAAAGCATAAAATCCCAGTATAATATTTATGTAAATGTTAAGTTTTACTTCATTTCACTAAATATTTTCTTGACTGATGTTTACAAATAGTACTGTTACATACATAAAACTTAAACTACGCAGCATACAACAATTCTGCCCGGCCTCTCTTTTCTTTCTAGCAACAATGTATAAAGGTTTTGTACATTACCGATGATATTATTTTCCTTTTTTGTAATTCGTATTCACTTTGCACACGAAAATAGTATATGACTATGACACATGCAGCCAATTGGCATTTATCCAATTCACTCGAGTAACCACTTGAGCTGCAATTATTTGAAAGCGATGGCGCATCATACTAATCTATTAAAACCACACACGAACTGTTGATTTGTAGGAATGAAATTGACGTGAATGCACGTCACTTGACTTGCAGAAGAATTTATAATCATATGAACGATAACTAGATAATACTGCATTGCAAGTTGAATATCTTTCTCCTGAACAATGAACGACCTTAAAGAAGGTAAAGAAATTACGCTGCCAAAAACCAATACTAGCCATCAACAATGCATTTCAACTTGAAACTTGACATGCCATGAGATGAGGAACTTGGCGATTGATGCCCAATCCCAACTACTTGACAATCTATTTCTGCCAATCTCGTTGACTTTACATCCATTACATTTGGAATGTAATGTGAGTTCTTGAAACCGTTTCATTGCACTCAACTTGCATTTAAAAAAAATCAGATAAGTGCATCTTGTGTTTATGCAAATTTACTTGAGAGACATGCGTACTTATTTTTAAACTTCAAACATAAAACCGCATTTGGGCAAAAGTCGGGTTCTGCTATTATCGTCGCACCGCTTTCAACATTTTATGGAATAAACCAAGTTTTTCTTCTAATGGAATAAATTCTGTTTTTAATCAACAAAACATAATAAGAATTAACAATAAAACGTGAGCAACTTTGACATAATGGTTTGGATTTCGATATCTATATACTTGCAGTAAGCATCCCTAGTTAAAAATGTACTACTGTTTCATTTTGTGGAGAAGTATTAGTTTGCCCACCTGATGTTTTAACTTAAAGTGAAAAAGAATCAAGAAATATTTTCTGGTTAACTGGCGTGTTCCGCAAGCCTTAACGATGAGGATAAGAATGAAAAAAGTTCGATGCGATGGACTCCTGAAGTTTGTTGTTGAATTGTACGAAAGAAAAGGAGCGGTAGTCAATGCAAGAATTGAGTGAGAATAATCGTAAAAATGCAGCCACATGTTTTTTAGTAGCCTTGTAACTTGTAACGTAACAGGCTGATGTAACAGAATGCAACTTTACTACAATTACACAATTTTCACTGTTTGAAGATACTATTTAAAACGAATTATTATTATCATTATTCAAGAAAGCAGCTAGGTGAGTTTCTTGTTTTCTTTTGAGAAAAAGATGAACTTGAACTTTTTTGTGCAAGCAGAATAAACTTTGTATCATATTACGTTCGCGGATAATGTAATGAATTTAAGGCCTGTGAGTGAGATCATCAAAAGATGAATGATCATGATCAAACTGCACTTTTTACCTACAAAATCTGTGTTTACATATAAATGTGCGCATTCTAATCAACGAGATGTTTTCGAAATAAATTCTGCTTTTTGTGTGAATAACGAGGGACGAAAAAAATACCAAGAGGTGTATCATAATTAGCATCGTCATTTCAATCATTTTTAAAGCCTGTTACCGTGTCCATTTTTTTATACAGATGATACAGAGTATTGAATCAAATTTCATTGATTGTACATTATATCCTAAATTGCGGTTATGTTAGGGTTTCGATTTGCATTTTTTGGGGGAGATTCACATCTTTTACACACTGTATCTGTCAGAGTTACAAGAAGTGAAATTTCACTCCCATTCTTGTTCATTCATATTCCAAGTTACCTCTCTCGAAACCATATAACGATAGAGTTAAACGAAACAGATACTCTGTGTTCACACGGTTAGTTTGAAGTTTGTAAGATTTTTTTACTTGAACCGTCATGTATCTCACCTGGACATTGTTTTACAAAAAAAATATGCGATAAGCAAAGTACCTCATTATACATATGAAGAAATTACCTGAGAATTAGTACCTACGGCTAAACAAGCCATTAATTCAATAACAATTTCAAACATGTAAAACTGAACATGTATTTTTGGAATTGTACGTCGCAGTGGTGAGTACACAAGGCAAACAAAAGTAGATCTCAGTTGACGTAGTACCATCACTGGTTTATCTCTCATATTTTTTTAAAACTTCACCTCATGTAAAGCCATCTTCAGCTCATAATCGTAAAGAAGACACCTGAGTTGCGAAATTCGAGAAATATTACGATTAAAATACCCATCATCTTTTGTTGTTGGACCACCTTCAAATCAACGAGCCGCTACACAAAATAGAATGAAAGATAAAAAAATATATAAATGGCACGTTATATTCGTAACCTGTCCACTTACAGCAAAGTAAACAATTTACATATGTATATAGATTAACAATGAAATTAAACCAACCAAACCTTTTTGTTTAATTCATAGAGTGTGCTTATACTTGGTTCAATAATGAAAAAATACATAAATATATAGTTAAATTACCCAGGTCCCGGCATATTTAGCCACGAAAGGGCTAATTTATACAATACATCGACTTACCTGTAAGCATTTTGTGAAAACAAATGTGTGTGCAAATCTCACGTTGGCAGTTGGCATGTTGTATGTGTACTTATCAAGGAGGCGTGTTCCCCTCTGAGAATAGTACTGAGAAAAATTACATTATCTTAAACAAGAATATATAAATACGTACATTTAGTCCATTCCCGAATTTATCAGCTCAGTTTCTAGCAAAGTGTCTTCAAAAGTACACACACAACACGAACACGATAGGTAGTATTTTTATTACCGTATCACGTCGCAAGAAAAAGAATGAGTCAAATGGATAAAACAAAACTATGAGTCAATTGAGTGTATGAAATAAGGTGGAGGTCGAAAACATCGGTCTTCCTCAACAAACAAAGTAACAAAACAGATCATCAGTCGTTTGTAAAATAGCTCAGTTCAGTTTCATGACGATTTTACAGTCAATTCTAAAAATATATCTGTAAAGCATTGTGTATTGATTAACATCAGCATGCAGCAGCACCAACAGTTCACAGAGAGATAAAACATTTTGAATGTTACGATGATGGTCATGCTCGATAAAAAGTTTTTTTGGGGGTTGGGACATGGGAAGAAGATTTGAAAGGCATGCATGCTGACAGGAAGGAATTTAGTTTAAGTCTTCGTAAGAGATGGTCATCTAGATGGCGACGATGATGATGATGGTCCACAAAACAAGTAGTGAATTATTTCTTCGTGATTTTCTTCACAACAAAGCAGGTAGTAATACACCAAAACTATCGGCGCGGCGGTGCTGTAACAATGATAAATGATGAATTATTCCGTTTCTACTACGCCTACTTTGAAAAAAAAATCACAGTGGTCGTTAGTCGTTATGTATGAATTGACTGGGATTCCATCTCCATCCTATTCTATGTGTTAACATTGGTGATGACGAATTGTATTACTTTTAATGGTTTATCGGATAACAATTGTAACGGAATAATCTAATTTGCCTTCTGTTTTAATTAATGATTTAAGGGAGTAGGGGTAGGTAAGTGGTAGGTAAGCACAGTTAGCTAAATGCTTCATTTTTTTCCCACTTCAATAGTACGAAATTATTAGATAAATAATAATCTAATATGAATGGTATTAATATAAAGTAAGCTTTTTTACGAGCACAATGAAAGTGTCTTTGACCTTTTATTTGAACAAGCAAGACTCAAAACGCATAATAATATAATCGAGCAAAATTATAGAGAAAAAATAGCATCAAAGAACTCTGGTGATAATGCTCGTCTTTAGCTATCACAGTCACAACTCACAACCTCAACGTAGCTAAAAACGAGCTCCACCCTCCAGTCGACCTTGTTGAAAGAGCTTGAAGCTTGATGGTCTGCTTTTGGCTTTGAATCTTGTAAAATTTGATTTTTCTTGTAAATGTTTTACGTAAGCTTCACAATATGCTTAGGTATTTGTAAGATTTTTTTGTGCTCTTAATGCCTGCAGTAAATTTTTTTTGCTATTCTCTAACTTACACTTAAGTACAAGAGAAGTGCAGAAAGAAAACAAGAAAAGGAAAATTATGGGACACGTAAGCAGTCGAGTCGCATGTGTACTACTATAATTTTATGCAACATTTTTATTGTGTCTCACT
>JAQIWN010004965.1:0-10489 GCA_034699025.1 Entomobrya cf. arborea Gr-Col-00668 | reverse complement strand
AAAATGATCACCGAACATACAGGCATGTAACATGGTCCATGAATTTGTCAGAATCAAATTATACATTTTAAAAATAAGAATAAAGCCAACTTACAAGATACTCAATAGCAGAGTTGAAACCGTTTTGTAGAACTGTTGAGTTACTCGTGATGTTATGGGCAGATAGGACGTTGACCACGCTGAATGGAGACCAAACCACTTTATCATCGTGGACAACCGTGTTCTGTCACAAAGTTACAAATGCATTTTACCTTTAAAAATAATTGTGTGAACATCATTCGCATTCCCTCTTTTGGATGTGCCAATATTTTGATAGGCTATCGCTCTTTTTTTTTAAATATAGGCTTTTAATGAAATTACCTTTGCCACATCGCTAGCCACGGAGTGCACCGAGTCAATAAAGAAGGAAGCGTTATCGTAGTCAGTTTCCCCATTCGAGTCAGCAGCTTTCGTTCCATGCAATAGGGAACCTATTAAAAGTGCTGAAAAGCCAAAGCGAAGTACCACAAATGTTAATTTGACCTTAAAAGTGAAAATTTAATGAAAACGGCAAATGCATAGGTGAGTATATTCGAAAAGTAAAAAAATATGTATGAACTTTGTGCGTATTTATAGTATAAAATTAATTGCTTCAATACGAAGAATTTGAATAAAGCGGAGATATACCATGGAACAAAGTCAGTTTAAAATTAAATTTTCCCATGATGCCGATCTCTTCACCATACAAGTACACAAACAAACGTTTCACACTTAAACAAACACAACAACCCTCTTCGGTCTGTTGCTGGACCGAAAATGAGAATCTTTTTGAGATGCAACACAACAAGTGATCATTAAAATATGTGCCATTGTCTCTAAATACTGGCGAATAAAGAAATCAGCAACTCACCCGGAAGAATGTATGTTGTTGTACTCATAAAAGAGTTTTCACGTATTGTCATAAGCATAGCGTATTGTAAGTTCGCAGGATCAGGTTCTACTTCTTTAGAAGAAGCAGGCACTGCTCAACACAACATTAATTTTTCGTCAAAAGTTGATGCTGTTATGTTGCTTGAAACAACATACATTAGGTTTTAATACCTAAATAAATTTGTCATCAGATCAGTCTCCATTCTTTGAAAAAGGTATTACGTACAAAAATGTACAAAGTAGGAGGGCAATGATCTTGTTTGACCGGTGGTGGATAGGAATAAGCACGTTTAAATCTCAAAGATTAACATTGCATTGCCCGTCATGCGTACATTCGAAAGCTTGTTAAAATGATAACAACTTTTTGCAAAGTTGTTTGATGGGCGACATTATCCGTTTGAAGTAGAACCCATCCGTGAATCTCCAAATTCCATAATGTTTTGCATACTATATTATATTACATTGTTGTAAAAACAAAGAATCGCCACTAATGCTTTTACACAAAATAAAAAGACCCTCCTGTTTTATGTGACGTGGATGAGAAAGCTTTATTATATACTGCCTATTTTTTACTATCCTCTGGAGGAAAAGGAGATTTTATCTTTGCAAAAAGTTAAGTACAACTAATGTATAAACCCATTTGTCATCTTCACGCGACTGGGACTCCTTTGTACTTACCTTCGTGCATTTAATGTTAAGCAATGAAACATTACTTAACATGATCAGTTCTGTTGCATTTAAAAGGTATTTTTGTCAGTCCTGCTACTCCTAGAAAATTAGAAAATTAAAAATGTTTTAAGGCTGTGCTCATGTCAAAGCAGTGCCTATTTCTGATTACAGCTTGATTGCATAAATATTGCGAAAAACTGGTTATTAACTGTTGAATTATTTCAAGGAACATACCCGTACATTTCGTTTCATGACTCACGAATAGCGTTACCTGTTTGCTCACAATAAGAACCGCACATTTGCTCGTCCCGTCCCATTCTGTATCCCTAACTAAAAATCATTTGACATTAGACTGAAACTTGAGAAACTCTTCGTTTTAGAAATATCTATTTTGTGAGCATGTATTGACCATGACTGTCTGCATGCAATGTCTGTATGGTTCGTTTCGTTATGAGAAATTTTTCTGCTAGATACGAGACAGACATCTCCAGTATGTGAAAGTTAATTGAGTAAAGAATGAGAACCACTTATTTACCAATTTAGCCTAATGCCTGTCATTCGAGGTCCGAGAGCGGGCGCAATTCTAAAAAAGACAAAGTACCACAATTGCAATAACTCCCACTTTTATTGTTCCATTGTCTCCCTTTTCTCAGTTGGACAATTGGTTAAAGTCATGCCTTGGCATAGTCAAGGACAAGAATTTTTATGAAAGGGATGACAAATACTTCATCGTTACATTTCCTTGCCTTACTTACCCGCCTCCTTGTCAGCAGCAGAGAAAGGAAGTAGTTCCGGATCGTTTAGCATGGATTACGACCGGATCTCTACTGATGAACTCGATGGGGGGAATCCGTATGAAGATGACAAGGTATATCTCTGAAATATCTGTATATCTGTCTCTTATTCAACTCATATGCCCTTCCATTTCAATACACAGAATTCCCAATTGCTCTAGATAACTTACCTTTACAAAAGGATAAAGTGTACAAATAAAGGACCAGATAAAAAATGTATTTTTTCTGAATCATATTTTACGCTTCTATTGTAAATTTTCCACATTGTAAATTAAGTAGTACATGGATCGCTGGTCTGGTCACAGTCACAATGCTTAATGCTTATAAAAAAGTACCGAATTTTTTTTTGATAAAAACGTAGTTTTGGAACATAACATGTGACATGATATGACTCATGAATGAAGATATTGCATGGTGGTGGTGGCCATGAAAGCCGTTAGAGAATACAGCTAGTGCCCTAATCCTTTTTATTGTTCCCTACAAGTTTTACAGTTTCTTTAAACTTATCTAACAATTTCGTTGTTTTCATCTTTTTTGACCTGGAAGTATAGTACGGTGACAGTGGCCTACAGACAATACACACACCAAACTTGATGTACGAGCATGTTATTAAATTTTGTCAATTCTTATTAGAACTACGACAGAATTAGATTACAACTATATTGCACTATAAACAGGGGCAAACTTGTGTATTTTTGCAAACAAAGTTGTACACAAAATTATTGCTGGCCAGTAACTTCTTTTTTTTGTCAAAAAGTTTAGTGAACTAGTAAAACTTGTAGGCGTGTCGTTTGAAAGTACTACCGGAAACATGTTCTCTTGTACATTCATATATATTTTATGCATATGCATCTACATTTTGCTTTTAACGGATTGTAAATTTTGTGGTACTGATGATGTTTGCAGTTGCGATGTTATGTGAAACAGAGAGCTGTAGTAGTAAAATATGTATAAAAAAAACTGAAACATCCTCCCTCTCTTTTTCCTATTCTTTCCTTCTTCCGTCTGTTTGGTTAATGCTAAGAAGATGAAAGTAGCTACATAAATGCATAATGCATTTTTATGTTTGCGACGGAATTACCACTAGTGACGTGCTTATCTGTATCACGGTCTGTCCGCTGAAAAGATCTATGATGGAGAATGTTTTTTTTTTCCTTCAACCATAATATATCTTGTCAGTCAGTTATTGCTCTGTAATAACTACAGTGCCAGCTTTTATACCCTGAGAAAAAAATGTGAGGTAAACTCGATTTTTTTGCACGTCTCTTTTTTTTCTCTCTCTCTCACTCTCTTCCTACCTAACCATCAAAACAGGTTTTCACGGATGAGAAAGGAGAATCTTGTATCATGAAAAACACAAGTGGAAAAGCTGTAGAAAGCTTAACAATAAAACTTTAATGGACCCCTGCGTTTGCTATCTCCCCAGCATTTGTACTTTTCAAGCCCACTTATATAAGTAGTTGTACTATCAGTTATACATAAACTATATTTCCGTTTTTAAGGACATGTCCGCTAAGATAGTATACAAAAAAATCTGCTATTCTTTCTGCTTTGGCTATATTGTGTACGTATAATATCTATTCTACACAAACCTGCTACTTAAACATCCAAGTACAAAACTACAATGGAAATTGAAGGAAGAGGTGAAGTCCACATGGGAATGAATTTCTCTTTTTCAGTTTTTCCTTTCGCATCAATTCACATACTCGCATGTGTTCTCTGGAATGTATTTTTTTTCTCGTGGTACTACTAGCACATATAAAATTCTCATTTTGCGCTAGTGGCATAAGGTATGAGTGGATTTTTTCTTATGGTATGGTGGCGGTAGTGGTGGCAATCCTCTGCAATGAAGCATAGAGAAAGTATCCGGCATCATCGTATGCAGTTGTACCTTTTCCGGAAGTGGGACATGCGAGCTCAAACTTCAATTTCCAGCCGCCTACTAAACTGCTTCTGCTTCCACAATTTTTATTTTCTTTCATGGGGGTATTGAAGTTTTTTATGGAATGGAAATGATAAGAGTGTATTTTAATGATATGCGACAAAAACAACTTATTGCTAATTAGTTTCGCGGTTTTTAATGGCCACTCCATTTCCAGCAGTGTTTACTTTCACATGAGTGTGCGAATGTTTTCGGGAAAGTTATTCAACATGAGAAATATTTAATTGTATTTCTCGCCTTCGTCTACAACTTTCGAGCATTTTCATCAGTTTTTCTTTAGTGACCGTGTTCTCTGAGATAAATACGGGAAACGTTTAAGCTTGTCGCTGGAAATGTATGTACCATAAGTAATTTCAGTTTGCGCTAAAGGAAATAACCCTGTCATTTAATACGTCTTGTTTTTGGTACTCTCATTTCTAAGCCATCACTTTCAAAATCCTCTATCCCAGGGAAAACGGTAAGAAAACCGATAATGAAGGTAATCTTCAAATTGAGTTCTTACTCAATGACGTGACAAAGCACTCAAAATGATACTAGTAACTTTTTCGCATACTCGTCTTAAATACATTGGTAATATTGGTTTTACTCGAAAAAACTTTTTACGACATTGTCTCGATGTTTTGTCGCATTCAATTTTTCTTCTGGTGCTTATACCTTTCCGTCAACGCAACTGCTAAAAAATCCAACTCTTAACCAATTTATCTAACAGCAGTAATCTCCTTATTTTTCCATATAAGGTTACATAGCTTTCTAACTATCTCTCTATGTAGTACCTTTTGGTGGTTTTAAGACAAAGTTATCGACAGCTAGCAATAAATGGTCCAGTCTGAGGAAATGGCAGAAACATTTTAGTCCATGCAAAACTAAGTATTTGAAACTCTGAAATCTTTTTCTTTTTAAGCTTTCACCTGTCAATGGCTTGTCGTGCACTTTGTTTCTTGAAGTATGTACATGCATGCCACAATTTCCTATCTCACTTGACACAACTAAAAGTTCTTTTTGGACATTGTACCTTACACTTATAGCTTATCCTGATGCGGTTAACCAGAACAATTGTGGTTGGTAGTGGGTGGGTGTCTGCATATCACTAGGTTCGATGGTCCGTAACAAAAATTGTGGGCTTCTAGAAAAAGTACGCCTACTTTAAAGTCAGTTGAATTTGGTAAAACATCAAATTTAAAAATAAATCTTCCATTTCAGCTAACTAACGATAAGTAAAAAGTTTTAAAAAAATCCGTGTCCACAAACAGCACAAATTTCCTACAGCTTCTCGATTTACATATTAGGAAATTAAATATTTAACTTTTTAAAATTGTAGTTTATTTAGAGCCACAGATATGTTCATATTCTTTTGAATTTAAAATCGATAACATTTCTTGTTTGAAATGCATGTCTTGAGCCCATAAAATAGTTATAACTATGTCGTATGCGAAGAACCTTTTACTTACTTCCAGTCAAAGTCAAACAATGGGAGGAAATGATTTGGTGGGTTGCATTACATTTGCAAATCCATTTCTCATGGTCGACCATTTCTCCTTTTGTACTCCTTTCTCTGACAATAATTCCTTTTCTTCGTGTTTTCTCTCCTTGTACTTCTGCCTCAACTCACATGAAAACCTTAATTCAGTCCTACTCAACGAAATAAAAAAAGACCCTCGCCAACCAAAAAGGAGCCAATTCATCCAACAATACTGTAATGTACTTTTTATCTGTATATAATACATACATTGAAATTCGGTATAGTGTGAAGTGATGTGATGTGAGTACCACGCAAGGAAAAAACGTTCCATCTTTGTAGTAAACACAAAAAAAAAGTTTCTCAGAAATATCTTCACCAACACGTTTTTACCGCACTATTTTAGAAAATAATGGGAAACACACATTGAGAAATGATTGATATCCGCCCTTTTTGTTCATAATTTATCTATGTTTCCGTCATGACTCCAATCTATTCATCACAACACACCAAATGTTGTTCTGTTTATTCTCTGAAGAAAATATGCCTCTTGATTGGATGGTACTTCGTTAAAGCATGATGGGATGGGTTAGTGGTAGTAGTGGCACGGAGATGAGTAGGATGTAGCTGGTTGATGCTATAAAATTATTCTCAAATTTGATTTATATTGATTTCGAAGGTCATGCACCTTGTTCAACTAGACTCATCCTAAATATTTCATATTTTTACTATCATTTTTTACTAGTCAAAATCAGCACTCGGCACCGCCAAAATTGTTCCTCTACATACATTTCAGGGAATGCTGCGCATTTTTTGCATGATTTGTGATTCATTGTGTTTGCTCCATCATACTGTCGTCGTCATCATGTGTATTTGGGAAGAAACGAGATTGGTGTTAATTTTTTATGAGAGAGCACATGTATTCCAAATTTAAGACCTCGAAACGCTCATGCTAGAAGGTATAGAACCAGCTTTCCACTAAATTGGATCCGGGAATTTGGCAGGTGACAATTTATTTTTATACAAGGAAAGAAATACAAAAACACCTGAATATTCTATACCTTTATGCGCACTCTCGTATATGACGACGACTTAAAAAGAAGAATACATTTCAATTGACAATGTATCTGATTCAGGAAATGCATGAATATAAAACACAGCTTACGAAGAAATCATCCAGAAAGATTCTGAATTCTGCAGGAAAGATAAAAACGGTAGGTTTTCTTATTTCATACTTTAATTTTGCACAAGCGTTAAATTTTGAGGGGATTATACAATGTATCTTGATCTTTTGTTCTTTTCTGGTTGAGTTGAATAGAAGCGAGTCTGTGAATTCTATTTAAGTCCTATTGTCTGAAGAAACAGAGAATCTGAACGTAATATATGCAGGATGGAAAAGGGGACGCTTTCATATTTTTCCTGACTGAATAGTGTGTCTCTCTGCTACAAACTATTCTTTTTTAATATCCCAACCAACTTTCCTGGTAAAGAAGCGTCTGGGTTTACGTATGAATGAGCCTGTAGATGGGAGTGAAAAAATAAAAGCAAAATTATGGGCAAACATAAAAATTGTTTTGTTGATTGAAGCACAATTCAATCAACTGATTTCGTTTACTAACTAGTTGACGTACTTAATATACCTGTTTAAACATAATTGTTGCGTCTTTACCAATACCTTGCAACAGAGTTGCTCTGCCTCCTGGATGTTTGTTAATGTAGGCAGTGACATCGTAAACTTTTCCCTGAATCGAAAATCGGAATTGTTTTTAGTTTAAAAATAAGTACCTAATTGTGTGGATATAATGAGTTTGGAACTTTCAGATGATGATCATTGTTACATTGATGGCCATCCATGCATCCTTCTCAGTGTTGTGTTTTGCCAATTCTTGCATTGTGATTTCAGTTTTTGACATGATGAATTTTGATGAAGATGTTGAATTAGAACGGTAGAAATTGTTGGAAATTTGGAAAATAAGATTTGAAGCGAGTAATTACTTATAATTTATCATATTATTCTGTTTCCTGCAAAATTTGATTTATTATTGCGGGCCGGTGAGAAATCTCGTTTAATAGCGTAATACAGTAATACTTTCAATTTCCAACTTTGCATACTATTTTTTGCCATTTATTACTAGAACTGGAAGTAACTTTGACAATGTTCATTGGATTACTAATCTCTGAAGTATCTCAACTAGACTAGTAGACATACTATGCACGCATGTCCCTAATGTTCTAGTCCAGCATGTCGACTGTAGTCTAGTCTCCTCTCATCTATCTAGATACCTACAACCATCATACACTTGGCAATTATAAACTAAACAGATATTTCACCCAAAAAGTTATAAAATCATTTGATATTACTCTTGTCATTAATACAAGGTGTTGAACCGATTTCACCATGCATATGAAACCACATGTATCGTTTAATTGGGTCACACACATTCTATATATGAAATGCTACACCACGACTGATTTTATGATCAAAACGTGCCTAATATGGGTTCATTTCACCGTAAGAATTTTACCAGTTGTCTGGATATGTAATACAATTATAACAATCATTTAATTATCATTACTTTTGAGAATATAAATAAGCGTGTATATATATGTATGTATTCCCAATGCATTCCTGCTGTTGACAAAAAATATTCATTGAATACATGTTCAAATATATGAAGGCACGTAAACAAGTGGAAAGTCAAATTTGAAGGATTGATATTCAACTACTTTGATGTGTTTTTCTATGTGTAATCTTCATACGCACATGCTACATGCTCCTTGTTGACAAAAAAATACTTGAACACGCATTTGGAAAGCTGAGTAATTACTTAAGTAAAACCAAATTACTTTCATTTCTTCTCAATATTTTGTCACACAGAGCTCATTGGCAACGTAAGAGGATATTAAAATTTATTCTCTGAATTTCAAAATAGAATAAATGATTAAGTAAATATCAACATCACCATTTTCTATCATCACCTCTATCATTTTGGAGCAATTCAATTATGCATTCGCTACATAATCTACAAAACTAATGATTACTTTCACCAGCATGTTTTAAGGAGTTTGTGTTCTCAGGTGAATTGTGAAGATGAGCAAAAGGGATCTCTTAAGATGAAAAATTGCTGAACAGGCGTAAGTTATCAAGAAAAAGAGAGAGTGCTACAAGGAATTTGTATTTTTCAATATACACTACACTATAATGCATAAATTACAAATGGTAGCGTGTAAACCGTTGACGTTGACAAGAGGTACTGTGAAAAATGCAAATATACAACTTAAGCCTTTTTTCTCTTAAAATCCCAACATTTTTTTAAGTTCCCTTTACAGTTGACAGTAGCAAACAGTTGAGTACTCCTGTATTTTTCATCATCTTATCTTGATTGCTGCATAAGGAAGCATCTTCAGATTCCCTAGAACCACAAAGAGTTATGACAATAAATAAATATTAATTTTACGCTGATTGGATAAAGTTTCAAAATTTTATGCATAAAAAATATCACGGATTGACACTAGCTTGTTAGCAGTTGCTACTCCCATGATCATTCATGTGTCACCCAGGCAGGCATGCATTTTGCTCAAGAATCCTAATTTATACATGTCTCCTTTCTGCTTCGTTAAATCCACAATCTAATCAATCATCTTTCTCTTCCTTCTCAACAAAAAAAATATTTCCTAATAGAAAAGACAAGATTCCACGGTAAAATGTTGATGTGTGGGCGTGTTGTTTCATCATGTCGTGACTTGGATCTTGAAAAATGTCGTTCAGCCACACTGCTGCTGCGGTTTGTTCTAATTTCGTGTGTCAAGTCAAGTCAATCCATTATCTGCACCTAAACCTTTATAACATGTATGTGTGTGGTAATTTTTTCAAATTAAAAAGTTAAGAAGTCATTGTTAAAACGTATCAGCTAGTTTATACGCAACGATTGAACCCTTAAGCTGTTTTATTCATGGTTGACAGATGAAAAGGTGGTAAAGACAGAACGAAAATAAAAACGCATTGAGATTTAGGACTCACTTTCACTACAACTAATCAACGGATCAACCAAGCACGTATTTTACAACGGCTTTCTGTAAAAAAGCGATTCCGCACGTGAAAAAGTATGTGATATAGGTCGTCATCCTCATCCACGCCACAAATATTCATTACCAGCCAAAGTGACTGTTGTTTAGAAAGAATGTTCTTCCTGTTTGAATATGCATTAGGGGTAAAATTCATTACATCAGAGAGAATGTTGCTTTTTCCTCAATCTAATTTCCATACGAAGAACATGAACATTTAATTAACCCACCAGAAGTAGTTTTTATAGAACATGGTGCATTTTACCAAACCAACCAGATTTAGGGTATTACGTGGTTGCTGCTTTAATTTGCCTATAGTGTGCAGAGAAAGTTACAAAATTGCCAAATTGTAATATACAGCGTAGTTTTAGCTAAAGTTAGACAAACGTATTTTGAGGGATCATGAAACTGAACTGAACATGTTCTCACCACAGTTTAGTACCACACAAGTTAAGGTTTCTCAAGTACTTAAAAATAAGTTGCAAACATGCTCCGGTTTCACATATGTATGACATAAACATAGGTTTGAGAATTACAATATACCATGGAGAGGTTTTTCAAACACGATACACGTAAGCATTCAAATTAATTTAGCAAAAACGCTTTCTGGTCAAATGGAAAGAAACAATGCAAAAAACAAAGGACGCATGTGGT
>JAQIWN010004964.1:0-10490 GCA_034699025.1 Entomobrya cf. arborea Gr-Col-00668 | reverse complement strand
TGCTGATTACATACGCAACAGTGGCAAAGGCAGTTTTGAAGTTTGAAGTACACGACGATGAAGAAGAAAAAACGAGCAAGTGTTGCGTTTGATATTGGTTCTTCTTCTGCTGTGCATATGTGCCTCATCCTAACTAGAAGCTTGCAACCTGCTGCGTTCAAATCAGAAACTTCTTTTAGATTCTCTTTGGCCTGGTCAGGCCAGAATATCATCCTAATATTCCAAAAACAGTGTCTCTCTTATATTATCATCCCTTTACTTGAGCAGAGCTTAAAAAGTGTTTTAACTTTTCACAATCAGTGAGTTATTATGTGTCATATTCATGATTCACTCTTGTTGTAGTAGTTCAACTTTAATGCGTACATATGTAGAAAACTAAGGCAAAATATGGTCATCATCATAATTTTATCTATGCAACTCCAGATGTTACTCTTTTTGAAAATAGGAGAGATGATGATGGTGAGAGTAAAAACCTGGATTTTTAGATGTATCTAGGCCATGACATTTTAATGCATCTGTGAGACGTGATGTGGGACTTAAGGGTTTGATTGGGGTTTTCTGAGAATTTTTGGTTTACTCAGGAAGAAGTAAAACGATTATTAACACCTGAAATTTGTGTACTTTTGGACACTGCACTCGCATTTTCATTTCCTTGTATTTCCATACTAATTTTTATAATTTAACTCGTATTCACCCCTGACCATTTGCCCTTTTCAGTCTGTTGTTAACATTGTTGAAAGTTAAATGAAGGATATCGTGGATATTAAAACAAATAAATTGTACTTTGTCCTCTCCTATGATCGGAAACCGGTAATAGTTGGTTTCGGCTGTTAAAATACTTGCATTTTGTAAAATGGTCCTTTATCGTATTGGCTGCACACTTCCCCCACCTTCAACCCTACACACCTCTGCCTGCAGTTAATTATTAGATTAATATTCATAAAAACCCTAGATGACTTCAGTTTGATAATACAAAACAAAAAGTGGAATTCATAGATTTTAAAGAATATTGAAAACTATATGAATATAGATAATTATTACACGCATGTGCCATTGCATGACCCTTTAAAGTCATTCATCTGAGTAAATCTTGTCAAGTCAAAAGTTTATTGGGGGATCGGGTGCTTCAATGACTACATTTCTCACCTCTTCCGCAGCAGCGGTATAATTGCGTGCAGTAAATTATGCCGCAATAGATTTTATAGAACTTTATCACCATCATCACCAGCGCATAAATTAGAGAGTAGAGTTTGTAATTCTTCTAGAATCAAAATTATCAAATTGCACGTAGCATCTCTGCATACGCCAACAACTTACAATTACAACAAAAGCCTCAATATTATTTTTTGCTCGTCATCCATACAAAGTCATACATATACTCGCACCTCATTCCTTATTGACATTACCTGAGACTCCGAAATGCTGCTTACGAGATTACTATTGACTATGCCAAAATGCCAAGTATTTAACTGCTAATGACAGAAGTATAAAGTATCTTGTTATGATTATCAATATCATACATAGAACACAGAATACGATATCGAAGATTTTGGATGATTGACAATGAAGCTGTTAAAAGAAAAAAGGGTTCAAGAAGAACCTGTAGTCGTAGTACTTTGATATTCGTCTTCAATGAAAGAGTCACAGCATTTCTATATCATATACGCATACCTGGCTTGGGTAGGTAGTGGGTACGTTTTGCATTTTCTCAATGAATGAATGGATGGAATGGTGAATGGATGACTGAATGAATGAATGAGCGAGGGAGTTGTATCTTTGGGTGTAAGTTGATGACGATGATACATGATGATATTTCTGTATAATTTAGATACTATCGTCAAGAGCTAAAGCTACTATTGCTGAGCGTTGATGGTGATGTTCACGGTTATGTACCATTCCTATTTAATCTCTACTCGAGAGAATGCTAACGAAAGAAAAAGTGCGTTTGATTTCTTGTATTTGATGAGGAGTTATGAAAATGTATGCATTGCATGTGAGGTATATCTATACAACCAATATTTTATGTATAGGTTTAAACTGTTGTGGTAAACTAGTTACCAGTATTTTAGCATTCGTGTTTTTATTGTTAAGTGGGCATTAAAAGATTAGAACTTCTAAGATGTGTAAATCAACTTTTGATTATGAATAATAACTATGATATGATGCTACAATATACATTCAACTGAGCTAAGAGATTAATTTTATTGTATGTGGTCAACTTAAGGTGATGCACTAATATTTTCATTATGTATTCATTTATTCGCGAATACTGTGTATTATTGGTTTGATTTGAAATATGGAATATTTATACCTGTACAGATATTGTGAAGCCTAAAGCGCGTGATTATTTTTTGTTAGGTTCTTCACTGAGAATCATTTGTTAAGCATGTGCATGATTTTTAATAATTCCTCTTTGTTGTGTATTACCTCGCCCCTCGCTCTGGAAGATTTTCTAGCTTTCCACCTGTGCACATTTCCCACTAAAAATGTAATCCCTATCAATTGGAGTTCCACCTCCACCTACTTTGTGACTACTACTAATGCTACTGCGCATGTAAATTAATATTAGGTTGAGTAACTATTCATATGCAAGTGTTGCACTACATTTTTTGTAGATTTTGGCCTGAAGTTAAATGCACTGATGATGATTATTATTACTTTCTTGTTTTTATAAGAGTTTATTTTACTTTACAAGGCGTAATAAATAAATACAGTAGCAAAAGTGGTTGTTTGTTGGTTATGTCGTTGGAGCACCTCTCTCGCTTGTTGTTTTATAGGAACCTGACTGATTGTATTGTGGTGAACCTTTTTGCTGCTACTGAGCTTTTTCTCTCTTCTCCCCTTTCTTCTTCGTAGTACTCAACTCAACAAAATTATAATACTCATTGTCAGGTTTCTCTCTCAAGTCGAGTCAAGTCTCTCAACTGTTGTTCTTCGCTCGTCGTAACACAGTAGCTCTTTTATTTTTTCTGATGGAGAACCAGAGATTTATAATAGCTATTTCAAAGATAAGGTTAATCTTTAGCTCAACTCAACTCACGTCAGCGTACTCCTCCTTCCCACCTGTTGCCAATTGGTTTTACATTATTTTCTTGTAACTTGAAAGAGAAAAATGGCTATAACAAAAACTATATAGAATAAAATGAAGGCTTATTATTGTGTTTTGTTGGTTGTTAATATGAAACAGGGCAGCAGAAGCACCAGAGAGTATTCCGGTTGCTTCACCGGTTTACCTCATGGCTATTATTATTGCCACTTCGTCATCGTACTCACAACTTGCTTACTAAATTTATTGACTAATCATATCTTAACTCAAGTCACAACTACAACCGTGTAAAAATCAAGCTATCTTATGTGTTTGTAGATCTAAGAGTCATTTCAGCCTAATTTTGTTCCCGTATTTCCCGTTTTGTGAGACGGGCTTAAAAAGTGATGCATTCATCATCATTCACGCTCACTTATAGTTTGTATTTTACTGCGTACCAAATAGCTAAAATATCGTCACACTAAAATCACATCATAAGAAAATCATTTCTCATCTTGAATTTCTTCCGTATTCAAGGATGTGAGATAAAAACTAGTATACATGCATCCAATATGCATAATAATGTATTCAACAGATGCCTGCAGACTTTTTTGTTTTTAATTCGTTTCAAGATTTATAAAAGTGTATGCCTACATGATTGTTAATATGTCATTGAAAAAGTTACATCCAGCAGGGGTCATTCTAATGAATAAATTGTTTAACTTGATACGTATGCAATCATAGATTACATAGCAGTTTTTTCTGCCTTAACTTTATGCTCTCTCGAACTAAATCAATAAACTATTCCTTTTTTTGATAAGTAATTGTAAATTAAAGAAAATGCGAGGAATTCCCAAAATAGTTTCAAAAACAATATTCTGGTTTTCGAAATTCAAATGCAAATTTTATTGTTGGGCTTTCCAAACCATTTTCAATAATCCATTTTACTCTCGGGGTGTTAAAGTTGATGTAGCGAGTATTCTTTTATGTTTATTAAAGTAAGGGACTAGTGTTTCAATTTTCGTAAACCCTGTTCGATCACTTTGAAATTTGCTTCTAATTACTGCATTGTACTTTGTTCTTGAGACTTGTATCTTGTTTCTGTGCTGAAATGAAATTAGGAATCAGTTGAGCTTGAATGTTCATCGTCATCTTTAGCCTTGATAGTTATGATTTCTTATATGCAGTTAACCAAGCCAGAAAGGTGTGCTGTGATTGCGTCTTCTCCAGCAAAGTATGTAGAAAGATGAAGTGGAAAATGTTTTATGCTCCCGGTAGAAAGGGAGTGTTAATGTGTAAATGAAAAAAAATCACGCTTGTGTTTCCCAAAGGCACATCTCTCTCTCTTTCATTTTTATCTCCCTCGCTTGCTTGATGCTTGTTGTTTGCTTGTCAAAAAGCGAGGATGTTTATAGTCGTCATCCATCGCACGTACTTGCATGTCCCTTAAGGCTCTTTTTTGTTGCAAGAATAAAAAATAACTGAAGCGTAATTTGGGAGCCAGAACGGATCATCATGAGGATGTTGTTAATATGATAGTAGCTGCAGCTCAGTGATTGCGTTTGATGCAGTAGTTCAGTAGAATAAAGAAAAGAGATAAAAAAGTATATCTAAACGTTTATTATTATCATTATTTACCTCATTTTATGCTGATGTATGTATACAACAAAGGTAAAAGGGTATATATTTTTAAGTAACGCTTATATTTGAAATGCCACATGATATAATGAGCCTCTTTGTCCGTCACATTCACATTGCAATTTCATTTCTGTAATGGCCAATGACATGATGTTTATAAATGTGATCACAGGACAGGATTATATATCAGACTATAAGGCAAGGGCAATCGGCCAGCCAAAATTGAATTATAGAATTAAACTGGTAACATAAAATACTAACCCCGTTCCAAGAATGAACTACATTCTCCCGTTCCGAAGTTCAATCCTAATTTCCAAACAATATTCTTACATCTGGTGACAATATTGGTGGGATACTTACATACTCCATTAACCCATATAAGGCCATTTACTCCCTCATTTCAATATATTTCTTATTTTTTGTATTTATTTCATCTTCGTTATGGAAAAAGTGGTTTATTTTTTATATACCCTGAAATGATGATGATGCTTTCCGTAGAAGGAAGATATTAGTTTTCGTACGCAATGTACTCGTGTACTTCGAATTAAATTATCCTATAATCGTAAATTTACCTCGTTTTTTTCTGCTGATGGTGGTTGGTGGTGTTGTATTTCCTTATCCTTGTATTTAGTAGTTCGTTTGTCTCCTTCTATCTTAATTTTATCTAGGAAGTATAAGTAGTAGTAAAAAAACTTGCTGCAAGCAAACTTGATGAAGGGAACATGTGTATGTAATGTCTGTTGAAAGAGCCCTTATAGCTTATAAATAGCTTTTATTATGATTTCTTTGTCCCACTGTGTTACGCTCAAGACAAGAAAAAAGGAACAAGGAAGAAGCAGTTCTGAGCTCTGCTGCGGTTTTATAAAAAAAATGTTTGGCTTAAAGTGAATATATTGAAATAGCTGAAAAATAAATCCACATCTATTCCCTAAGGTTGCTCGCACAACCTTAAATGGACTTTTAGAAAACAGCATGAATCCATAAACAAGAAAATTTCGGATACTCCATAAACCTCACTTTACTTACAATAAACAGTTGTTGTTTGTGTGTGTAACCGTAACCCCTCATGAGATGCGAGCAAGATTTAAGAGGATCCAAAGTTGTTGCAGGTGTCTTTCCTCCAGAAAGTCTCTCTTTTTTCCTTCTATTCTGTACATTATCATTTCATAATATATGAAAACGACATAAAATCTTAAAGAACAGGACAACACATCACAGAAGAACATAAACATAACTTAGACGCAAAGTGCTGTGGTTAATGTTCTTCGCTTGTCAGTACAGTAGTAAATAGAAAACGGTCGTTTGCTGCTTTCAATAGATATCCTGAATGAAATGAAAAAATAGGGTAGAAGGAGGCATAATCAGAGAGAGGGCGAGAAGAGAAGATGTGCTCCCGTATCTAATTTTCTTTTCTGGAAAGTATGAGGACTCAACTGGAGACTGGGGATATCTGAGTCAAAGATTTTTTTATGGAAGATGACAAAAATGAGTTTCGAGAATAAGAAATATGTGTACTTTTTAATGATAGTTTTCTGGTTTGTTGGTAGAGTGTATAATTATTATTATTGTTCATTGTCAGAAAATTTACTGTCTAGTAGCAAGGTAAAATGATGTGCTTTCTCATTTCATCTTTTTTATATTATATAGCTGATGGCCCATCCATTTTGTTTTAATTATAGAAAAACTTTTTTTAATTGCCACGTGATCTGCTGATAATGCAACCATAACCAGTGCAGATACAATTATAATGTCGTGATTTATCATCATCGTATAGTGTTATTATACTCAATAGAAAAAAAATGGTAGTTTATTACAATTTATTGAGTTTTATGGTGTGCACATAGTAAACACAGTAATGAGCATACAAAGAAAAAGTTGTAGAATAAAGTTGCTTGAATTGAAAAGAAGTATGTAGCTTAATCGAAGTCCGAGTTGAAAGGCAAGAGAAATATTGAAAAGCCACTCAACTATACATAATATCATCCCAAAATATATTTCTCTTGCCCTCGACCATTGTAGTTATTTTGGCAAGTTTGAAACCACCATAATTTGAGCCATATCGAGTTGCCCCTTGTATTGATAAACTGTCACTCTGCTAGACAGATGGACAAACACAGCAAAAGCATTAATTCATTTTCAGCCACAAAGTAATAAGTGGTGGAAGCAAGAAATCAAATCAGCTTTCTTTCTTACTGTGACTGACTGAGACAGCCTGGCTAAATTACCTTGCTGGCGTCAGTAGTCCGTGTTTTCCTTTTAGCAAGAACACTTTTGTCATGTCTGTGAATAATCTCTCTACCGGTATTCTTGTAATAATAATGATGAAGGAGAGTGTCAGCATTGTGTGAGATGAGAAACATATTAGTGTACATTAGTATACACATAAAAAGTTTTACACATTTGCACCATTTATCTTAGACTCATGTATATATGATGTATAATATCAATTTTTCCCCTAAACTAAACGAGTGATAAATGAAGACCTTTATGGAATTTTTAGTAGCATTTGTTGCAGCAACGTTATTTATGAACTGCTAGATAAAAAGAAATTTGCACAATGTTGTTTATGGCGGTGTCTTAGATAGATATACACAATATCCCTCAATAAAGTGTACAGGATATTATATCTAATATAGTGATATATCTATTCAAAAGTAATAGGACTCATGAATTTGGGGCTTGGGGCATGTAGTAGCTTTCGACCACTTTCCACAGTTTTGTTTATCAAATCGATTATTAATTTTCAGCTAAGCAACTTTTCTTTGTTTTCTTTTATTATAGGCAAGCTTTACTCTGTGATTGGAAAACGTGGTGGACGCATTCTTCATGGAGACCTTAGGGAAGGCTCGACGAATTTCGAGGTCACTGCCCAGCTCCCTGTCGTAGAGAGTTTTGACTTTGCAAACGAAGTACGGAGACAAACATCAGGGTTGGCTCTTCCCCAGTTGGTGTTTAGTGGTTGGGAGGTAAGTAAACGTATTAAACAAACATAAACCAATATTTATTACACTCTCTAAAGTTTTAATAAGGGTTGATTAGGCGGTTAGTAGATCATTGTAAATCAGGTTGATTTCAATAAAAAATCTCAATCAGAGAGAAAACAGATTCTCCCTTTATAATACATACATTTTCTACACATCATGCATTAATATTTAAAGCCACAAAAAGATTATATGCTGTTGGTGGTGGTGGGGTGGTGGTAGTTGTGGGGTTTAGAGAATTTGTGATTTGCAAGAAAGGTTGGCAGTAGGAGAGTTGGTTGATAATGATTGATTAATAAGAATTGAATGAGTATTGGTCTCTCTCCTTGTCTAATTCTTTGTTATCATCTCTTTTAAAGTGAGAAATCAGAACTTATGAATGATTAAGATAAGAAGTAAAAAGTAAATGCATAGTGCATGTATTTACTTTATTTTTTATATATATGTATGTATATCATATCTGAAGAGAGTCAGAAAAAATTTTCTTCTTAGTTTATAGTCAAAAGTATTACAAATCAGTCTCTCTCTCGCTAAAGGTATCACCACCACGAACTCGTGACCATATTATTTTACTGAGATTGAGCTTATTGGAGTAAATGTCTGCACTGGCTGTTAATCGAGGTAAACAGATAAATAGTAGAACATAAAGCATTTGTAACAAACTACAAACGAGAACATGTTTGAGTTGAGAGTAGATTGGCGCCTGAATGTCTAAAATTTGACCCCGACGAAGAGAATCATAATATAGTAATGGATACTCAGTTCATATAGTTTCAAAATTTCAAGAATTTATATACGTATTTTGATTTTTTGAGAGTTTGTTGGACCCGTTACCACTTGTTCACATACTGAAGTCAAAACACACTTTTAATTTTGTAAAAAGAAATATAAAGTCGTATGCTCGAATACATGTTTCATTAACTAAGAAAAGTATTTAAAGGTGACGATAGGAACTTTTAAGATAATGATCATCATGGCACAGTAAACATTATTTATAAAAACTTGCACCAGTTCAGTTATACATGGAAAGGTATCGAAATTCTTGGTAAAGTAATGAATCTGGGGATAGGTGTTAGGTGAATTGTAACGATTAGTGGTATAATGGCGTCATGTTTCGATATTTCGAACTAAAGAATGTTTAGAAGTGTCGCCACGCTTTAAGCTACCTGCATTACATATTATAAATGTTCAGTGAAAGCTTTTGATTTGACAGTTTCTCTTCCATCCAAATTGAGTGATAGAAAGCAGATAGACAGGAAGAACCGTTTTGAGCACAGTAATTACTGCCAATACAATATGCGGGTTGAACGCATTCTTGTTTACACAGTTTCGGATAATTTGCGTGCATGTAAGATTGTGACCAGCTCTCTATTCTCACCTCAAAACATTCAAAATTGAGATATCGACTAATTGTCAAAGTATTAAATGCAAAGTAATTTGGTTTGTTATGACAAAAATCTCTGAGGATAGATGTTAGATTATGTGTCTATCTGCACGTAGTATTGTCTCTCTCGACTCTATATGTTGTCTTTCAGGCTTTCGTGGTATAACATCGTATCGTTCGTTATCTATCATGATTTTATTTTGTGTTATTGCATGTGTATAACAATCTGAGATGTTGGGTGTTGTAAAAAAAAGTAGAAGAAGTTGCGGTTAAGCCACTTCATTCAATGTCTTCACTGGCGCCGAGTTGCTTTATTCCGAGAGATTTTCAGAAAAAAAAATATATACATGTATAAATATATAACACAAGCAGCAACTTCACAAGACGTTTTTTTCTATATATTTTTTAAAAAGTTTCTAACAGTTCATACAAGTTGGTATTCTTACTATTATTTATTATCTGTCTCGTTTTATTAACTGAATATTCAATATGAATATACTACAAATAGTTAATATGTTGAATTATCCATTAGAATTACTTTTTAAATGAACTGTAATAAAGTGTATGACTATTCAAATGAAAAGAAATATTGCAACCTATTTTACAAGCTCAAAACTACATTTTTTTATTATGACAACTATGTTAAGGATCGCTTCAGCTTTTCACAAATTTCTTCGAGCGATTACTGACACTCTTTCTTGAATACAATCACTATTGTTGAAGCAGTTCGAATTTTATGAAGCTCCGAAATTTATACGTTATAGGTAAGGTAGAACAAGAATGGTATCGAATTGATTGTGAGAAAATATTTTGATTTAATTTTAAATTATTGATCAGGAAGTGCATCAAGTTTTATATTAAAAAATCAATTGATATAAACTCCCAAAATATTGGTTTCGCTTGAAGGGAGTTGTATGATAGTTTAATGTACTACTGCGATAAGAATATTTGAGGTGTAATAACTCATGTTTCTCAGTTTTTCAATCGTCATTTTCAGTCCTTTCAAGACTCAGTTTTCTTTGATAAGTTTTTCTTCTTCTGAAATTGCAATTCTCTCATGATTAAAATAAGTAAGGCACCTTTACTGGTAATGGTAAACAATAATTCAATACAATGAATGAATTCTTTTCAACTATTTTTTTGATCTTGAAACCTTGAAAGTGTTTTTTAATTAAACAGTAAACATTTTTTGCCAAGACTGTGTAAAAAAACGCCACTTGCAAACAGATGGGAATGGATGGAATGCAATGATATGGTTGAACTAATGTACATTTTATGCTTTTTGCCTGTCAGCAACTAGTTGTTGGATAGAAAGGAGTGGAGATGATAATCTTTTTGAAAGATGGTGAATGGAATGCAATGAAAAAACATGGTTGTTAAGTTTGCTTGTAGAGAAAAGAAAGTGTTATTTTCTTGTATTGTTTCGGGAATGTGATGGAATGTGTAAAATGATGTGGCATGG
>JAQIWN010004963.1:0-10495 GCA_034699025.1 Entomobrya cf. arborea Gr-Col-00668 | reverse complement strand
CAATGCGTTTGTAGTAAAAAATAATGAGGTAGAGACAGGGCCTGATGTTATTGATATTGAATGTGAAGTTAGACAGTTAAACTTATGTATGAATACAAATTAGAACCGTGGTATGTGGATATAATGCTTTCGAATATACGAAATAGAGTTTTTAGTATCAACGGCAATTCTAAATATTACACACTTTCCAGAGGTATCTGCCAAGGAAGCGCGGCAGGCCCATTAATTTTTAGCCTATACATTAATAGTATAAGTAAAATAATTAATTGTGACTACTTAATTTATACAACTTTAGCAGAGATAAATGAGAAACTTTTGAAAGAAATGGAAAATGTTCAAAGTTGGAGCGTGGAAAATAAAATGTCGATCAATTATGGTAAAACTAAATGTATGTATTTCCACAAAAATAAGGATGTGACAATTAAGAGGGAAGTTGTTAATGGTATTAATTGTGGCGAACATTTTATTGAAAGAGTTTATCAATTTAAATATCTTGGTTTAACACTAGATCCGAACTTAACGTTTAAAATTCATTATGATACTGTTATAAATAAGGTGACAAATAAAATTAAGTACTTAAGAAGTTTTAAGCGTTATTTTACTAACAAAAATTTTAAAACGATGATAAATGCTCATGTGTATTCTGTAATTGATTATGCAGTAGACATTTGGGCTGTTCAAAGTTGTAAGGAACTGGAAAAACTGCAACACAAAATTTACAGACTTCTTATGGAGTATGAGTTTCCTACATATTGTAGAAAGATGAAATATTTTGATGATAAACTGTTAGATGTTAGGAAGAAGTATGACTTTTTAACTGTAAATGAGAGAAGAGACATAGTTATTTTTAAGAATGCTTTTTACTTATTTAAAAATAAACAGTTAGAAGTATCTGAGAGAAAATTCTCAAGGCTTTCTCCACTGTTAGTGGTGCCTAAATTTAAGTATGAATGTTTTAGAAATAGCTTAAGATACCGTAGAATTAATATGTGGAATAAGCTACCTAAAGATCTTGATGTAAGTAATGTAAGTATCAGTAATTTTCTCAGTGTTGTTAAAAATAATTTATTTAAAAAAACTATCTAATCAGCGTATTAACTGTAGTTAGTATATTATTTATGTTAATCCCTTCACCTTAAGACAACAGAATTGTAGTACATGTACACAATGCTGCAAAGGCAATGAAGTAAAAGAATAAATTCAAATTCAAATTCGACTTCTTGCCCTTGACCAGGGTACTCACATACATGCCAAATATGAACAAATTTGGTCTACGCGTTCTTGAGTGTCGACAGACGGACGGACAAACAGGATATAATCGCTTTACTTTCAGCTACTTAATAAAAAGTAATACATAACATTTCCCCCTGCTTAATAATCATCCTGAATAAAATAAGATTCAAGCTTGGTTCGGAGATTCAGTAGAAAAACGCAACTTAAGTGCATATATGTACCGTCGTACACGCGGCGGCTGCGGAGGACGACTACCTGAGGAACTTGTTGGTGCTTCCTTTCTCATGTACCAGATGACGACGCAATTGAAATTCAAATTAGGCAACAAGCACAAAAGTCCCCATTTCCCTTTACTCCCTCCTTCTTTCTCCCGTGTATCAGCATCCGCATCCACGTATTCCAACTTTCCCCAAAATAACTTGGCTATATATCAGAGGAAAACTGTGTAAAGTGTGTAAGTATTTAGAATGATGATGCCATTGTGTGTATTGTATTCTATTGTAAATTATAACTAGCTGTGTGGCTCTACCAGTGCTAGCACTATGTACTCTACTTAATATTCTAATTTCACAACTGCTTGCGTCTTAACTTTCAACTCGGATGTCATCATCTTTATTTTCTTTAAAGCCTGTCTCAATATTGACGCGAGAGATACTCACTCTGACTGATTGGTATGCAGGTAATGATGTTAACGGGGGTGGTCGGTCTTGTTACTCGGTGCATTGGCATGTGACATATGCCAGCATTCTAAAAGTTGAAATCATCTCTGTACATTTATAAATAGGTGGTGGTAGTCGTTGTGATTGCGTAAGGTATAAAATTTGAAGGAAGGCTTATCAGCGTTTTTTTTCTCGTTCAAGAAAAAAGACGAAAACAGCCTTAAGGAGATTTAGCGGATGTGAGAGATGAGAAATGTGATCTGTACGCAATACCTAGTCGTATGCTGAATTTTCATCAATTTCCTATCTTGGTTTCGTTTTTTTTCTTCGCATTAACATTACAAAGACTCATCATTATCATCATCATCGTTGGCGTGTGAGACTATGTATCTGGCTAGAAAACTCACAGTGGCGAAAGAAAAACTCACATAAATACGAAGGGATTATCAGAAGTAATCGTTCGAATTTGAAAACGCCTAACGCAAAGACAAATTTCTCATTTAAGTTGATTTACATATCATCTTGTAAATAAAGATTGAAGCTTTTGAATGATAAGTCATTTGTAGTAGCACTCTTCTGCTGGACAGAGTTCGAGGTGGTAATATCATGAATCATGTTTTTCACTACTCGAGAGTTTCGTGCGACATGAAGCTAAAGTGAGAGCTTTCGTGGAAACGGACACACATGACTCATGTGGTGAATAATACCAGAATATAAGTAAGTATAATGTCAGTGTGGAGCATCTTAAATTTCATTTGGGAGCTAATTTTTCGCTGTACAATGTGGATTCCCAAAGTTAGGCACATGTGCCATCAAAATTTAGATTTCGAGCGATACCAACAAAATCCCGTCCTTCCATAGATGACTTCAGGGTTTTTTGCGGGAGTAAACTGTGAATGGTAATGAAAGATACCTTTATCAAGATGAGGCAGATACAAATAGACTTGTCACAACAGCTCACGGCTCGTTTACAGCCACTCTTTTTAGTCGACACAGTTGACCGATTACTTTTGATAATGCCTACGTACATACTTTTGCTTTTCATCGTGTTCGTCATCATCGCCGGAATCAGAATTAGCAGCGAACAAAATATGTTTTTGAAAGGAAAATGTACAAGTTTATTCATGAGGAAATCATTCCACACTTTATACTTTTGTACATGTTAAATTCCTTTGGGCTTTTCACTCACTATTTTTACAATAATCAAAAATCTTTAGATATTTTATATGGATGAATGAATAGGTTGTATAAATAGCAGGTGATCAAGTTCCCAAGTGAACGGCGGGTGTGTTGGTTTCCTTTTGTGGGTTGGGTTTCTGTAAACAACATTGTGAGAGGGTAGATTTTTGATGATGTTTTTCTTTGTCTTGATCAATCACCATCAAAGCTATTCAAATATTATGACTAGAGGCTAGATTCTTTCAAAAAGTCTCCGAATAAACATTTCAACTTGATCTGATCTGAAAAAGGAAAGTACAATTCAAAAGATAATGTGCCCGTGTGCATGCGTGGGTAGTAGGTAGTGGATTTGTTAGACTTGATGCTTATATTATTTTAGAACCACCTTTGGAATTCTCGGTAGTATTAATTACCTGAGTAAAAACATATAGATACTAAATATCCCCTACTTAATATCAGTTTTGCTACTTATCAGATTTTATTAATATTAGTATTAATTATAATATAGTTTGCTTTTTATACATAATGCGCTTCTCTACACTTTTGATGAGTTGGGAGCTTTTGATTAAATTTGAATTGATAATTCTCAGGAAAATGTTGCAGCATCCATCAAACTAATTGAAATTCATTGAAAAGCACCTTTTAAATGACGTCATGGGATGCGATATGCTATGGTTATGATGTGATCAATCTTGAACGAATGAATTACATGTTGAACAATCATTCGACGTCATGATTTCTGAATAAATTTTTTTGGTTTGGTGCGTCAGCTCATTGAAATGGAAAGAAAGGATTAAAAATTTCCTAGAGTAGCCCTGGAAAATTTTGTACATACTTGTTTTAAACAAATGAGCGTAAGTAAATCAGTTGAATAAGTTGACTAAATTTCTATAAATGAAGGCTTCTAGGAATGGAAACGATTAAAAGTTTCGCTTTCCCAGAAATCTATTCTCAACCTACCTCCGCTCCACACTGGTAATACCTGCGAGCACTTAGCAAACAGGTAAATTTTCACTTGGAAATTTGATAGAATGGTATACACACATTTGCATTATAAATCCTTCTCATTGAAAGGCTATTAGATAGGCTTTTCTACATTATCCTTGAAAATCACTTTTCTGAATAAAAAAGAAGGGATTACAAAATAAAGAGCTATCATGAAAAAAACTTAAGGCATTACTTCCTCTAAAATTTAAATAAGCATTAAGCATTTTAGCATAAATAATTGTATTTTTTGAACTTGGACCTACAAAATCGATCCATATAACTTGTCGAATGTCGGAGATTATTGTAAGAGGATTAAATATATTACAAGGTGCTTTGTACACGCCACGCGCAAGGAAACACAAGTACTTAAATAATAGGTTACCCTTACGAAACCCATAAAAAAGATCATCCGGAACTGCTAACAGGCAAGCGTAGAAGTAAAAAAGTCTTAGTTTAATCATGTTATAAAATATAAATAAATTTTGTAACTTCAACATCTTCTGGATATTTGATCTTTCCGTTACGACATTACTACATTAACAAAGTTAAAAGAAAACAAACACAATACGCAAGTGAGAAAAGAAGAACAATGAAAAATAAGAATGAAGTGTGTAGAGTAATTTAATTGTGTTGCGGCCTGCTTCACATTTTTTGTCCGGACTTGACCCATTTCGTTTTCAGCTCGGGCCAGGCCAGGCAGGTCGAACTAGACAAGACAAGGCAGACTCGCCCAAAATTGAACAATGGACTATATTTCCACGTGTTGTTATGTTATTATGTATGCATAGCGCATAAATGAGATAAGAAGAAAAGAGTGTTATTCTTGCCGATACCCTTGACTGCTCAGTGCTCAGCCAAGAAGCCAGGCATTGAGTCGAACTGACTTTGTAACAAAGTTATTATTTCAGACAGACGAGATGAATAAGAGATACGGACAATGGATAGGAGGAGATCGTCATAGTCGGCATGTTAGCCCACTGAGAGAGTAAAAAGACGTGAGGTTGTTGTGCAGCAGTAGTAAAAGCATAAAATGTAATATATTAAAATAATATGTTATGTAATGTGTATATATGAGGATGTGTAACCTATTTACTGCTCAACCACACACGTGCACTTTCCCAAATAAAGTCATCAGTTTGATGATGACACGACAAGACACCGACACGGTACACGGTGTGCTTGCTTGGCTGACGTAACGTAGCAAAACTAAACTTTTACCTTTTTCTCTTCATCCAACAGACAACTTTCACTTGAGAGAGATGCTTCAACTTTTTTTAGTTCTTTACAACTGCAACGTTGACAGGATAGCTGGGTGAATATATTTTTCATTTAGGAATTTATAATAACAAGAGAACCCATTTGTTTTACGCTACTTTACTTCGACACAGTTGCCTAGAAAAACATGTCTTAAAGTTTTCCTCTTACATTTTCGTAGCACTTCTCAAATAAAGTATTTCAAGAGAGAAGAAAGAAAAGTAACCAGATTCCAGTGTTGTCAGTCTTTCTGATTCTTGAAAAAAGTTTGTGGGGCATCAAAAGAAATGTTAGAGTTGATCATGGTTTGTTCGTGTGAGTGTGAGGAGGGGATGACGATGATGGTGATGGTCTGATGGTGCAACATCAGCATAAAAATGAGATTTCTATTTTGTTTCATATTTTGTTCTCGTAATAAAATAAACGAGTCTAGAGATGTAAGTGAGCAAGTTTGGTGATCAAGGAAGTGGATACAAGGTCACCAGAAAAAAAATGATCAGAATGATTCAGTATCCGACGACAAAGGAATCGTGTTGATGATATTGTGCTGAGTGCTGATACAGAATATTTTTATGGGTGACACGCCATGCTCCCAAATTTGATAAATATCGAAGAAAGAGGTCCAAACAAGCATAAATTCCCCAAATTCGGATTTTTGTATAGCCAATGCCACTATTCCACCCACACTTTCTAAAGCTTCTCGGTCAAATCGACAGATCAAAGTACCCCCACCAACTGAAATAGAGTAAAAAGATGGAATAAAATATATTTTTATGTAAATAACTCTCGAGTATCTTCATTTTTTTACAAGTGAGCGAGTGTGAAAGCTGAGATAATGAGGGTGGTCGTTGCTTTTGATTTGGTGGAAGCTTCTTGTCTTGAGTATCTACCTATTTTTTTGGTTGCAGTGCAGACTCTTTCTTTGAGAGAGAGGATGAGAATGAGAAAACAATACTTACTTATGTAAGTACATTTTTCTTCATAGTTTCCTCATCATCATCATGGTTGTCAGTCTTAGTTCAGTTCATAGTTGTACATCTGTCCTGGTTAGTTATTCCTGGCGTGTCGTATGTTATTCATTATCTCGTTCAAACTCGGACTAGGTTTTCCATTTTTCTTTTATAATCTACGCTTTCCACTTTCCTTTCCCTCTAACATTTTTTACCCGGTGGTTTTTTTCTACGGAACTTTTCAAAGTTGTGATAATCGAATTATGAGAGTGCATGCATGTATTTATGTAACTTGGTTGATTCCGAAAAGTTGGGAAAAAAGAGATGAAAACTAGAAAAGATGAGAGAGGTTGAATGATGATAATGGCATGGGTGCCGTGGTGACGACAATGATGATAATGTGCTAGTTGGGGGATTAAGAAGGCTGTGTGGTACTTTCTACATTTCTGTCCACATAATTTGGAATAAGAAATGAAAAGAGATGAGAGCGTTTTGCATTTGGTTCGTCAAAGCAGCAAAAAAAGTAGTTACTCGTGAGGAAAAAGTGTCCGCTACTTTCGAATTTCATAATGATAATATTTGCTTTCCTTTCAGTGTTCCAAAATTTGAGTAGCTAGCCCCAAGGCTATATGCCACATCATGCCATACCCCTTTTCGATCCGTTGAACCAGCAAGTTTATTTGACCTCCAACCAGAGGCAATACTGAATACAGGAGCAGAGTAAAATTATGTATAGTGAGTGTGGTCTCCACATAATTTTCTGATCGATGATGCATACTGCCTTCTGCCTCCCTTTTCCTTGCATTCCAATTTTCATCTCGGTGCGATTTTCAATATTGGCAAACACTGAATATCATCTTTCATCGCTTTCTCTCTCTCTCTCTGAATTAATAAGTTTAGTAAACAAGAACAAGATATGAGGTGGTGGAATTCAAATACAAATGGATGTACATGAACATATTATACGTATGTATGATTTTCTAATTTCTAAATATTGCAAGGCTATCGACGACGCACAAGACATTCCAAACCCGAAATTGTCAACAAGACACAGTTTTGAGGATGGCGATCATATTTGCAGTAGACTTCATGTCTACACCACCACCACTTTTTATCATCGTTGTACTGCTTCAGGGTATGGCATGACACAAAAAATTAGAGTCCATATTTTATTTCATATTTCAAAGATTAAATTTTACCTCAAAATAATACCCTGCGATATAATAAGGTTGTAGGTAGGATATTTTATATGGGCCAGTTATTAAAAACATTAAAAACAGTGAAATGCACCCATCCATGTTTACGTGTTTAGTCATGCCTGTTTAGCCAAAGATCAATTTACATGTTAATACATCCTTACTCACGTTACCATTTACTGTTAAAATTGAATTGTATAGTGGTTTATTTATTAGTGTTACTTGAAACAATCGTCACAAGCACAACATAATATTGTTGTACACATATATTGATCATCATTCATTACATAACACTGCCTAAAAATTAATATTTTATAGTTATTTAAATAAACCAAACCTCCACCTGCACTCCTCCTTCAACCTTTTCTACAACCAATGCTTCTAACACTCTAACAAAACAAAATATTGTAACAATTATCATACCACTATGGTTACACACTTGACTGTATTAAGTCATAATATATATGTCATTAGATAAACTAACTATATAAAGCTGAAGAAGATAATATTTTTTTTCAATGCATGTGCACATTTCCAATTCCTTTACATTTAACTCATCAATTAAACTCACCATTTTAACTGAACATAAACTGAAGTTCACAATTACGACTTTCGTCAACATAGTGCAAACTCAATAAGCTCTCAGGTATCGCGAAACTAAACTGCAAACGTTCCCCAGCTGGCTTACTTATGAATCCCTTCCAGTCATCAAGATTCACTGCTTCAGCAAACCAGTTCAGATTCGCCACACTTCCTCGCCCAAATCTGTTGCGGGAATTCCGTGGGAACGGTTTTATGGAAAAGGTGATGAGCGGGTGACTCAATCGGTTCATCTTTGACTCTCCAGTGAATCCAAGGATAGTCCAAGAGACCATCGTTTGCATAGTCTTTTTATCTCCAGTAATTCGCTGAATTAAAGCAAAGTAGCCAAGGGAAGCCTTAGTGTCAGGAGCTAACAATTTCATTAGAAACACTGGTCCAAAGCTATCTTGACCGTTGGGCTTGGGTAAAGGAAAGTCCCAGACCAGCCGTTGTCCTCGTAGAACTTCTCTATACGGTATCTTTAGAGGGGCCTTGTACACAAGGTCGAACAATTCATTTGCATGGTCCGAATCCATCCCCAAAGCTTTTGGGCATATCTGCACTTCACATTTTTCAGCCACAGATTTCCCTCGAACGTCGTCAAACAGCAAAGATAGTTTCATAGCATTTTGACTGTTATATTAAATAATAATTGATTTTTCAAGTTTTATTCAAAATTGGTTGATTGATTTTTTAATTCTTTTACACTGAAAACTTACTTGTATGAGCACTGGCTTTCATGCCATGTCATTTGGGTACGAGGTAATTTCTCCAAGCAACCAAGTGACTTGTACTCGCAGTCTAATTTTATAGTATCCAAAAGGGACTCCACCAAACGATTACGGGTCTTCCGTACTCCGCCATACTTAACTCGACAGATACAGCATTCCGTCGTTTTCCCAACACAGGTGCCACAGATTGAGTGACCGTTGCTACATTGATAAATATTCCTCCTTGGGAAGTCCAGGCAAACTGGGCAGCGGAGAATTTGCATGTTGGGAGTTCCAATAAGGCTGGAGCCAATATTTGCCGGAACCACGGCAGATGAAGCCGAAACAAGAGACATCGCGTCGCTTGATGAAGTGCTGTCGGAATCAAATGACGAAGATGAACTCGCACTGTCACTCGCTTCCCCTTCTTGGCTAGGAGTGGGGGGAGGTGGAGGTTGACTACCTTCTCCGCCGGAGGCACCGCCTTCAGTCCTAGGAACGAATACACGGATACGGAAATTCCGGAAGTCCATTTTACGCCTAAAATGAAGAAAAATGAATTCTATTTGATTAAAGATGAAATTAATCCGTAACTATCCTCTGACAAGTTAGTAGTAATTTTCAGCCAAATGCAGTAGTTAACACATGTCTGTAATATCACTTAACTCAATTTTAACGACTCCCTCCAACGTTATCTGTCAGCTGGCCTAGTGGGAAAATTACCCTAAAAATTAATACCCAAAATAATTATTAGTTTATTAACTAAAATCTAATTCACTCCGTATAAATTAATTTTAAAATAAAACTCCTTATTTCTAGAAAATATTTACCTGATTCGATCAAAAATAGTTAACTTAAGTCAGTTCACAAGTGGATGTGATTTAGAACGAGGTGAAGTATATAAATGGTGGGGAAGTATTTCTTCAAAGCTATAGTTAACTTATGTTAGTTTTTAAAATGGCAGAAGAAACTGCCACGTATCATAATTTTATTTCGAGGAACCGAGACAATGTCAAGAATAAACGATGTCGTAAAGAGCAAAGCATTGTTGCTAATAAAGCAAGTAAAAGTAACATGTGTGGAATTGACTGCAATATGTTTTGTTCGTTTACCTGTCCGGTAGTTCGGTCCGGTCTTCAAAGTATTCAAAAATTGCCTCGTTCACATTCGATTGCTATGTATTTTAATATATAACGTATTAATAATGTCAAATTGCCCAGTACAGCATTTAAAACTTGAACCCAATAGGATTTTGACTTTTCTCATTAATATTTGAACTTGCCAAAGTAGTAATTAAACATGACATTATTAAGTATGTAATAGTGTGCTGAACTCAACCAAAAATCCGAATGGTTTTTAAGCGATGCAATGGTTTCGCTACTTCCATCCCTGTTTGGAAGGTATACTTTTCCAAGAAAGAAACATTCTTTTTCAGGCATTGGCTCAGAGTTCAGGGAATACGACAATTGAACTTGCGCTAGCCTCGTTGCCTATCTGCTTGGCATAAACCGAAAAATTCAACGTGCCACTTGCTTATTGGGTGCCACATTCAGTATTCATTCTACATTCAATTAAATTCAACTATATTCTATACATTATGTATTTGTTACATGCTATATCGGAAATTAAAATGCACCGAATATTCAACACATACGATTTGGATTGAACTCATGGCCGGATTCGCCATTTGGCAGACTTGGCAGATGCCGAGGGCCCCGCGCTAGCGGGGGCCCCGCAAATCTTGT
>JAQIWN010004962.1:0-10498 GCA_034699025.1 Entomobrya cf. arborea Gr-Col-00668 | reverse complement strand
AATAAATCTATTCTTTTGGAGAAATCATTATTTTCACTGCCTGCTCGTAAACAGATTGAAGGTTTAGTAAACAGTATGTACCCTTGCCTTTTTACTACAAAATGTAAATTTCATTCTCACACAGAAGGATGGAAATTTAAGACAACGTTTTTATGAAGTAATTAGTCACACATCCGTTCTTACTCGTGCCTGATGTTATTACCTATATAGCAATCTTCCCTTTTCACCCATTTCTAATTTCTACTATTTATACCAAAATAACCCAATTGGCAGTCTACAAGGAAGGAAGGAAAGAACAAACTATACATATGCATTCATAACAGCCATCTCCCATTAGAAAAGGAATTTAATTACACGGATAATGTAATTATATTCCAACAAGCTTCTACGAATAAATCCTATATAACGATACGGCATTTCAATCTTTTCTCTAAAAGTCTCATACTTACAAAATACATCCTACGCCACACACCAAAATGACACTTTCCCTACTGTCCCGTTAAAAGTAAATACAAATTTTCCCCTTGTCACTCTTTTCATTTTCCGTCCTCTTGCAATGTTATGCGTCATTAAAAGAGACGCTTAGAAATGTAAACATGGAATAAATACATACGTACATAACTACTGTATATCTGAGCAAATATCTTGGTCTCGCATGTCATGTCGCGGCATTTTTCCCAAAAAGAAAGTAGAATAATTTTAGTTACAAAAAAGTAGAAAGGTACAAAAACAATAATATATTTATATGAAGAACAAATAATGTCTCAAATATGCTGTTGTTAGTCAAATTAAATAAATAAAGTGAAAAAGACTATAAGCTTTTAGTTTTAGTGTCAATATTCCTTCCTGGAAACTATTTGCCTTTTTAGTCTAAAAAAATGGCACGTAGCCAGTATATTCTTTGATGTCATTTACACACAACAAGTGTTCGCTTCTCCAGTTCTCTCACACTTCTCCAGTTCTTTTTTATTTCCAAACTCCTTTTTATCGTCGCGTCACACACAGAAAAGGCCATGTTTAAATGTGTTTCGCATACAAAGTAGTAAAAGTTTAAATCAAATTGCATCTCATCATAAAAAGTTGGCCGTGCGAGTCACTGAGAGTGAGTTCATCCAACAACCCTCTTTTAGTATTTTCCAGACACACAGAGAGATATGTTGAGAGAGAGAGAGAGAGAAGAGCATTTTTATAGTAAATCTATTTCATTTGGAGGAAAGGTTCTCGCCAGTAGTATAGTTTGTTGTTTGTCGCGTTTCCCTTGTGTGTGAAAAAATAAAATATCCTGAGAATTATTCACGTACGTATAATCACACATACGATTCAATCCATATTGTGTGCAGTGCACAAACAGAGGCGCAATGTAAATTGTGACATACGTTTAAATGCAAGAGCATATAATATTTATGTTGTAAAATGGACTTAAAATGTTCACGGGTAAAACCCCTGATTTTCCGTGACACATACTTTTTTCTATCTCCTGTTTACTTTGCTCTCTCTCTCCCACAGTAAGTTTTATGAAGAGGGGCGCTGATACTATTGCAGCATGCATGACAGTAAGTAAAATCCAAATTTCATTATGAAACGAGAAAGCAAAATGTCGTCAGCAGCGGTGGAGGGAACAAGGAAGGAAGAAGAGAGGAAAATGAGCTGTTGTTTTTACCACTGTATTGCATAAAGAAAATTCCTCTTCGTGCTAAGTATCTAACATAGTTACATTGTAGAATTTCTTATTCTCATCGATATACCACCTACATTTCTCTTTAGTCGTAATATTCTCTTCTTTCTGTTTCGTTATGTCATGTCATGATGGCTTGGCGGTGGTGGCAGTGGAACTAACTTGTAAGGTTCATTTCAGGGGAAATACATGATGTAGCTCTTTCTATCCCTCCAACCACTGGATGATGATGGAATAGTAATGGAGAACGATGTTTACGTATATATGGAGGTATGCAATTTTAACATGGTCATATTGGTAGTTTAGTGACAAAAGTGTGGTGGGTGACTGACTACCGAAGAAAAGAGAGAGTGAACAAAGTTCATATGAAAAGTAGTAATAGGCAATCAGTATATTAGATGTATTAGCTTTTCTGCTTGAATAAAATGGAAAGTTGATGACGATGACGGACGACGCTGGCTTGGCTGACTCATTCCTCCTGGAGCTTTCCTCTGTCTCTCTCCCTCTAACTTTCTGTGTACATTAAACCAGCAACAACTATACCAAAGAGATGATGATGATCATGATGATCAACAGCACAATAAATATAAAGAGAAACGAGTAGCATGTAACCAGCTTTGTACTACGTTCTGGGATCGTATACGAAAGCAGAAAAACAAGCAAGATTATTATTTTCACCATGCAAGCTTTTGTGTACAGCTTTACCCCCTTTTCTTCTCTCCTCTTCTTTATTGGAACCCCAGTTTTAGGGACTGCCAAACCAAACCAGGGTATTCTTCCGTGAATATGTGGCATTGTGGCAGTAAACTAGCAAAACAGCGAGTGTAGCAATATTGTTTACTTGAAAGTCAGGAAAAGAGAAACTAACAGCAAGGTACACAGTACACATTTTCCCTGTCATAATCTGTATCTCTTTACGCTTCACGAACGCCGCTCCACTAACTACCGCCAGACCGCCACAGATTCAGCTAGCTATTCTCTATTACAAAAACTAAAATATAGGTATACATTAATACATTTGCATTTCACATCGTAGGCGTGTACTAACTTTGTGCGTAGTTTTTCCCGAACAAAGAAACGGAACTGTTAAAAAATTTACTTTACGGTATCACGGAAGAAATTATGACGCTTGAAAATAAACAAGGGCACTTGCATAATCAATGCATTTTATTATGTTATATTATCTTTCGAGTCTTCGTCATGATTAATCAGAGAAATGGGTTTTGGGGCAAACTAAAACACGCTTCAATAGAGCCAGAAGGCTGCTTCTGGTTGGCTTACTTTTTTGGCTTGGCTTCCCTTTCCCTTCATTTTTGCTGGAAACCATCATCATGATGCCCAGCAGCAATAACAATGGACAAAGAGAAAAAAACTGAAAATAGAGAATTATGGTTAAAATGCATAAGCACATATATGCACACGCTTATCATGAAAATATCATTATTGGTTTGGTTAGCAGTTGGCATCATGTCGCCGTAGATCACACATAATATTATACGCATTTTTATATTTTGGAATACATAAAACAGTGCAGTGTGTCTTTCAGTCTCTCACTCAACAGAATTTATTACGCGTTTATTGTTCAGAGCAGTTTTTTTTTCTCTTTCAGTTTTGTAAAGCGAAGGGGTGCAACAAAAACACCGTCGTCCTCCGCGTCCGCCGTTTCGTTCCTTTTTGTTGGAGAGTTGATGTTGATGTGTCTACTCCATGTTATGTATGTGTATCCATCTTCTTACGTAAAAGCTATCAATCCCACTACTGTTGTTGTTGAGTTTAAGCATAAGGAAGTAAATAGTAAGGGCAAAAAAATAACGCCTGGGTTTGAGACCCAAAAAAGTGAGAAGGGATCGCTTCGACGAATGAGCAGAATGAGAAAAAAGAGACAAAAACATAATAAGTCTACTTACGTTGTGTTGCATGTGTATGTATTCCACACGGACAAGAGAACAAAGGAAGTTAGAAAAGAAGGAAGACTCATGCAATGTGCATTAGTATAAATTCAAAATATGTTATATTCCTTCGTTATATATTCTTATACATCCGCTCACCATCATCATCAAAAAATCGGCTTCATCAATCTATCCATAATGCATCTATCTACCAATTTACATCAAAAAATATATAAGTGCGTATTTTATAGATTTACATCTATTTTAAAAGGAGGACAGGCAGATGGACATGGATGGAACAAATCCTCACAATTTGATTTTGAAAGATGATGAACGTGTCTTGTATAAAAAAAATATATTTAAAAAACAAAGAGATGGATACTGCACTGATGCTGATGTTGCGCTGCGTGTTGCGTGGCTGTGTGCTTGGAAGAAAGATGAGATGATGGAGAGGAACAATAAATACTTGATGCTTTAATAATTGTGTGAGTACTGCGTATTGAGGTAAGACGCTCCTGTCCGGTTAGAATAGAATACAAACACATTAGGATGGACGCTTTAGGAGTCCAAGTCCAGGCCCTCTTGTTCTTGTGAAGAGTCCCGGAATAAGTAAAAATGATGATGTGTATAGAAAAAAGAGAAAAAGCTTCAGCATCATTATCATCCATGCATGATATATGTTTGCGTGCAGTCGAGTCCAAGTCCAGAGTTTTACCTACATTTTATGTTTGTCTGTCTGAGTATTGTAAATTCAGCTCACAGCTATATTGCATTACATAACGATAAATGAATAATGGTGGTTGGGTAAAGTTTTAGAAAAACGCAGAAAAAGCCCGTTAAGCTCCAAGCTTTTTTTCTTGTGTTGTTTTGTATTTTTTTTGTGAGTATTAAAAAATGGGACAGTGGAGTAGTAGAGTAGAAGGGAATACTTTTTTATAAAGAAGTGATGATGATGGGAGGAAAAGGAGTGTGTTTCAGAAAAGGATGGCTTGGATGGATGAATGGTAAAAATTAACACAACACAAAACTTCCAGCAAAGCTTGAATTGTAGAGAGAATGCCAACCTATCCTAAAGTGCAGAAGAGGAACAGAGAAGAAAAAAAACTTTACGAGAGGTAGAGGGAAGGGGATATATTTTTTTGGCGTGGAGAAAAATAAATGGAAAAGTGATATTTTATTTTGTGAATCGAATGCGCAATATGTGTGTATGTATGCCATCATCATGTAATGTCTGTATATTTTCTAGAATCGATTATGAAGGGAGAAAAGTAAGTATGTTTGAGAGTTGTGATGATGATGCGAAGCATTGTTTGGGAAATGAAAAATAGACAGACAGGGAAAATCTCTTTTTTTGCATGAATATATATTTTACGAGTGTAGTGAAATGGATGGACGGATTTGGGACGCCTCGGAGGATGCTGGTCAGAGATTTAGAGAGTGTTATGTTGGGAAATAAAAAGTACAATAAAGAGGGTCACAACAACAAGCTTTGATGTCGTTTGGATCGTGATGATAATGGTAAAGTTGTAGAGAAGTGGGTAAAATATATACGCAACGCATAAAGTTTTATAGAATAGTCTCAACTTTCAACTGTTTGCCAAGTGAAATAGCAAACCAAGTTGTGTGACAATGCCCGTGGGAATCAAGTTTTCATATTTACATAATTTTTTATACTTTTAAAAGTTAAATTTTCTCTATAAATTGTGTTCTCTCTGGACTGATCATGTGGACCACTTTTAAACTTGACGAAATTTTTTATTAAACTAAACTGACTGACTTACCGACCACAAAAGTTCTGTGATGTGGTTTCATTAGAGCCGCCTGTCTTGACTCTATTCTGTTTCATTAACTTCGAAAATATTTTCTCTGTGATGCTCTACGACTCTGTGTGAGAAGTTTATATGATTATTATTATCTACGTCACCGTCACCGCTATTTTAGCTTTGACGCTTGTCTGTCTATTTTTGTAGTTTACTTTTTCATGGAATGTCCGTGTGTGGTGGTGGTAAATGTTAGAGAAAAGCTTGATCGAATTGAAAAGTTTGACATGAATAATAATATTCATAAACTAACAACCAGTAAAAACGCTGACAGGAAGGAAAAAGGAAAGATGGATTATAGTACAAAGCGTTTTAGATGTCGGTGGTGGTATAAAACATGCGTGTTTTTATATGCTACAGACATGGATATGGATAAAAAGGTAAAAAGATTTTTGAGAGACAAAAAATATGTCAGACAAAAAGCAAACCAATCCAACTGTCTATATATTTAATATCTTTCTCGTAAAATCAGACTCACTACTTCTCTCTCTATTTTTCTTTCTCTCTGTCTCACTCTCTCTTCTTTGTAAAGCTAGTATGTTCACAAACAAACATGTCAAAAACACCAGCAAAGAGACAGAGAGAGTGAGAGTAACTAGCCGCGTCTAGTCTTCTATTTTTCTAGTATAGTAAAATCGTAAGGTTGTTGTTTATGTCGTTGTTGCCGTGTGCGTCGTGTCATGTAGCTCGAGGGAAATTGTTTTGTATGCTTTGCACAAATATTGCTTACTACTTACTCTCTTGTACCATTTTCCCTTCCAAAACAACAACACCAACTACTTTTAATGCATTTGTTGTCGCCGTCGTCGTCATCATCGTCGTGACCACCATTCCACCAACCACTGTCGTGTGTAGAGAGTAGACCGCGTCGGATGTACCACTTACTTTTACTGTGTTGTTTACTACTTTTTCACCTACGCAAATAACGGGAGTATAATTCTCTTTTGTTATTTACTTTATTTTCTTTTTTCTCGTTTTATGACTAAAAACTAATAGATCATAGAATAGACAGAAGGAGAAGAGAGAGAAAGAAATTGAGACGCGACGTAGTAGACAAAGAGATATCCTCACATGAACAATATGATATGAATGGAGCGTAGGTTATAAAATAAGATTTTGAATGGAATGGACAGAAGTATGACATGAAAGACTCTTTTTTGTGCTGGAAAAAAGGCTGGTTGCTACATTAATACTCAAGTCTAGTCTGTTACTTAGAAGAATCGAAAAGGAAATTGGAGCGTCTGGAAAATTGAGATTGGATGGAGAGTTGGGTATTGAATTCTAATCAAGTGCGAAACAAGAATTTATGAGAATGAGTATGTACGGTGTGCTGTGCAGGAAGTGAGAAATTCTTAGAATGATCAGATCATGTATACTATAAGGGAAAATGCGATATGCTTTATTGTGTATTCAAAGAAATTTCAAGATTATAATTACATTTTCTCAATAATTCAAACTAAATTAATAGTGATTCATGATACGGCACTGACTAATATATATTGTATGTACATACCTTGTTATTAGCTGGACTCATTCCTTCGTTAATAAGATTTTGTCTTCAAGCAGGACAATTGGAAGCAGACGATGAAGATGATGATGGAAATAATTATTTTATTTCTGATGACTCTTTGTTAGGCCAAGCACTGATTTCATTTGGTGCTAGAATTTTGTGTACACAAACTTCAAAACTCCAAGACATCTAACACGAAAGGACTGTCAACCTCATACACGCAAGCAAATTAAATTTGGCATGACATGTACGAAGAAAAGACGCCTTAAGTGCGTTTAAACATCTCAAAGTAGAAAAGATATGTATACTTAATTTTCACTCTACCCACACAAAGAAATCAGCGGAGTGCCGTAACTGTAAACTGCAGATTGGAAGAAAAAACGGTGATGAGATGTTGTGATGTACTCAACAAGATGAAGATGACCGCCTGCCTCTCCATAAATCGTTGTTCGTAATGATGCTCACTGGCTGTGATGATGATGATCACGACGACGCTTTTCCACTTCATGTCTAGTTGTAAGAGAAGAGGAGTACTGACCATCTCACTGCTTTCAACTGGAGATTTTTATCGCTTTCTTCTTTCGCTTCTTTTTTTATTACCCTGTTTTCTGCTGAGTGAACACCTTCCAGGAAGGAGAGAAAAAACAAGTCAACAACAACAACCATAACCAGTTCCAGTCGACTACTTTTCCTTTTCCCAAAGAAACGGAATAATGGGAAGAAAATTTTCTCAGTGTGAAGACGGGTAATGACTGCAAAATTGTTATTGTTTCTGCTTCCTAGTAAAGTAGTTGTAGTAGTGCGTTGCGTTGTGTGCAGTTAGTTGCCTTCCTTTTTCCGGAGAAGTGATAAATTTCACGTGAAGTAAGTATGAGAAAGCTGGCAGCGTGTTGTGAGGAGAAGTGATGTTGATGGTTTGAGGAGGGTGACGTGACTGAAGGAAGGAGAGAACCAGGAGAGTGGTGTGGTGTTGTGAGTAACGCTACCGTCCCGATCGTGATGATGATCATGATGACAAAGAGTCTTCTTTTTTTCTGCTCCCGGACAACGAACAAAAACACGTACGTTACGTATTAGCTGCCCTGTTGCTGCTCTCTGCTCCGCTACCGCTACCACTACTCAATATATATAACAAGGAATATATACAAAATATATATAACCTTTTATAACAAGTAGTGTAGTAGTGGCTTGTGATTGTGATGAGGAAAGAAGACTGAGGGTGACTGAGCTTCAAAAAGTTGGAGAGTTGTGATGTGAGTTGACTACAAAACTAAGCGGAGATGACGAAGAAGAAGATGAGGTTTGCTGGGGAACTATATGACGACTGGACTGGACTTGTGTGCTGTGTACACAGCTATCCTCTCTGAGACTACATGGATGATTGTATGGCACAAGCCGGATTTATAGCAAGAGCACCACCACCACCGCCACACCACGACGCTACTACCGCTACCACCGTTGCTCTCCTGAAAACTTTATTACAAAGCACTTATTCTCCCTCTCGATATATTTTTTTTCGTGGCGTCGGTAGAGTAGATGACTCTTCTCTTTACTGAGCTTCCCCCTTTTTTTCTAGCTGCTAACTCACTTCTCTCTCTCGCTCTTCTCTTCACCACCAGCAAACAACGCAAAATGAGTCAGCTTTTGAAGACGCTCGCAGCTCTATATAAAATAGTTTGTGAAATAAAGAACCCTCACTTGTTATTACGAAAATGCTTCTTCTCTCCCTTCCCTTTTTCTTTCTTTTCTTTTGGGTATATAGTATATATGGTATACATAATAATGATCATTCTCTCCAGTACTACAGAATAAAGCTATAGGGTATCATATATTAGAAGAATAGCAAATAAAACTAGCAAAGAGAGAGGATGATGATCATCACAAATGATCCACTATGTTAAGTTTAGAGACATAACTGCGATGCGATATAATACCCTTGGACCAAGTTTTAGGTACAAGCCAAAAGTGGAAGAGGATTTTTGTATGTACATTGCACATCTCTCTCTCTTACTGTAAATAATTTCATGCTTGATTGAACTACATAAACATGTGGAAAATGTAATATTCAATGCGTGTTGTGTGTATGCCCTGTGTATACAGCATCTTTATGTACATGGAATAGAGCTACTATGATTTGCTTTCTTGTTCGAATCTCATCCGGCTTATTTTTGCTTGCTTTCGCTGTGACAAAAACTGACCCTGAGTAACACAACAGCTCAAAACAAATATATATAATATTATGATATGCGTTTAGGTAGAGAACATTCATATATTTTATATGGTAGGGTATAAATTATAGTGCTATATTGTACATTCCTTTTTTGTAAATTGCACAGTAACAAAGAAAAAAGAAAATCATCTTAACAAAGAACAATTTCAGATATCTTATAAATGCAATTTTGAAGGTTTTAAAATCACATAAAAATGTCTGGATCGGTCTGGATATTTGAAAAAAGGGAAAGAGCTTTGAATTTAGCTTGCAAACATGGTATGCATATATACTGGACATGGACAGGCCAAGGCACTCTACAGATTTACTTTTTGAAGGACAATGAGGATTGCATGGGGTGATATGGGAATATGGTTATTTCATGGACAAGTAGTTCCATGCGTAATGTAATGACTTTCTTGAGTTCATATATATCGCATTGTCAGCTCATCATTGCTGTAATTACAGCTATGCTATGTCGTAAATTATAACAATGGTCTTAAAATACACTCTCTCTGTAAAAGCTTACATGCTTTGAAGAAAAATGGTAAGATGTAAGAAGAAAGGAAAAAAAGAGAGAAGCACATTCTCAATTATCTTTTGCTACGGTATACTTACAAATGCCCTTCAAATGTCCCTCAGAAAATTTAGTCCCCTTTTTCTGTATTCTGTGCAAGGCACACACTTGGCAATATAAAAATAGACGCTTCTGCTTCTGTAGGGATTTTAGGAAAGTAAAATATATATCTATATACTGTACACTACATGCAAGTGTCCTTTATCCTTGTCTACTTTAGTGATGAGCGGAGTGGCACTTCAACCTGTGTCCTTAATAGCTAGACTGTTGTTTTGGATTGGGGAAAAGTGAAAACAGTAAATATTTATGCAATGTAAAAAGGAAACAAAACAATAACGCAGTTTTTCTTAAATTAGTCATAACTGTTTGTCTATTTTTGGCTCATGGTTAAGTCTGGATTATGATATTTTTCTTTTGCGATTTGAAATGAACAAAGTGATAATGATAATGCTTCTTACGTGTATAATCAATTCAATCATTCTCACATTAAAAAGAGGTAATGTTTGATATGTATAACCAAGTATTATAGTATAAACATAATATAAGTGCTTTATATTAATCTAAAATTAGATGCACATGCAGAAAAGTATGTAAACAGAGTAATTACATACGTTTTCCATTTAATAATATAACAGTGTTCCATATCATTTTAACTACATTAAAACAATGTCCCCTGCTGAAATATCAGAGATGGAGTTCTAAAACTCCACTAATAAAACCTCTGCATAGATAAAATATCACTACCACTAAAGATCGCAGAATCAACTGAAAATATGCTCCGTTAAAAACAAGGCACAATGATAATAGTACTTCCAACA
>JAQIWN010004961.1:0-10498 GCA_034699025.1 Entomobrya cf. arborea Gr-Col-00668 | reverse complement strand
TTTTTATGATGGTTTAGTCACAAAATTAAATTAATAAGAAAAACGAAATCGAAGAAAAAATCATTCAAATTGAATTAAATTTAATTGAAATGTCAACGACAGTAATTTTCAGGGTTAATTTCATTTTTCATATCGATTTCTGATTTCACTTGAAATGCCTTACCTTGGGAAAAAAATGAAAGGCTCTTGCTCGTGTGTGTCTTCCCAAATTGATTTTGTTACTTATGAATGTTGACAATGTACAATTACCAATCAAGAGAAAGTTTTGTTTGATGGATTATTATAATGCAAGGTGTTATGGAAGTAGTATGCCTATTAATGCGACATAAGGGCATATACCGCTTAAAACCTGTCCTAGCCCTTTTGTCAAAGACAAAGCCATGTCACCACCACCTGCCCTGCCTTATGCATGTACCTCATTATAACTTTGTAATATTGAATCCAATTTGTGCGCATTAAATTATAGATAAAGTGTCCACTGTCACGCATCCAATAAAAGTAATGAAAAAAACTGCTGATTAAATAACGCGTTTATAAATCTGGTTAAAGGCTGTGTTACGTTACACCAATGAAAATCAATGCATATATTCATATTCATTTTTAGCTATCTGCTATCTTATAATATATCACTAGTATCTACTTCACCTTTAAAAAAGGATAATTTTAATATTACTTTTCCTTGGCTTGGTGTCAAGTTTTAAAGGTGATTTAATAAATACGTCATGTGCACTGTGCACAACAGAAATCGCTAATTATAGAAAATAGAATATATATTCGTTTTGTATATATTTACCTTGTTTGTTATGAAGACCGTGTGATGATAGGCATGACTAAAGTTGAAAGTCAACTAATTATGGTTGATTTAAGGAAAAATCTGAGTTTTTAGTGTTTCCAATTTTTTTGGCCATATTGCTTGTAGTTTTGTATGTAAACTTTACTGCACTGTAATCACTAAAAACTGCATAAAAATGTCAGTATTTGCAAACCAAAATACGTACTTTTCTGTCTTTTTTTACACAGTCAACATTGAATGCACTATACAAACAACAAATCAAGTTTTTTGCCCTTTCTTGAATTCATATAATATTTAGACATGAAATGAAAACACAGAAAAACTACTGCATCTGATCTGATATATTTAACGACGACCGATATACCTAATCGACTGATGATGAAACTGTACAAGGCAGTTACAGAGAATAGTACAGTTTTCTCTCATGGGAAACCTTGAAGCAGTGTGCTCAGTACTGATTTACCGAGAACTCCCGAATTTACAGACAAGAGAAAAATAGGAAAGAAGCATAAAGCAAACGATTCTCTTTCTATTCTTCTCTCTAAGAATTTATTTAAGAAAAAGAATTTAGTTTTTTGGTGTTAGTTTGGTTGGGTGGCTATTGACTTGACACTTGGTTCTTTTCCGATTTGATTTTAGTACAGATTAATTAAAAGCCGACTCCACTTGCACCGGGAAAGGTACAAAGGTTAAAAGAAAGCATTTTTATACAAACATCAAATTAAAAGACAAATATTTTGGATGTACTCCCCCATCTATTTCTGTTGGTTTTTTCCATTGCCGTTACATGTATTAGGATATGGATAGGATGAGCCAAATGTGTTTTTGTTGATTTGTAACGGTTGAAACGGGCCAAGATCATGGGAAAAGCTGTCGTTGGTTCATGTACTTAAAACACAACAAGAAAGGCAAAGAACTGGCTGCGGATTGGTTGTATGGTAGCTGTAGCAAAAAACATATATGTTTTCAAATGGGCATACTTATCATTCTTATATGTATAAGCTTTGTGTGTATTATACTTTCAAATCAAGCCGACCTCCTGGAAAATTGAAGGTTGAACTGTAAAAAAACAATGCGATGCATGTTCGTTCCAAGTTCCAAGATAGAAGACATGGATGATGTTTCGGGATACATTGTATTCATATTCAAACGAATGGCATGCATTGTAAGTTGGAAGTTCCAGTCAGCCAGCCTGCGACAGTTACAGTTGGTTTTTTTTTTTCTTCGCGACAACGGAAAAGTTCGGAGCATTTGAAGGTGAAAGGGAAGCTTATGTATAAGCTGCCTACTCACTTTTCCCGATCCGGACTCCCGATTTGGATTCGTTAATACCCGGAAATCTATATGATGATGCATGTTGGAAATGTTGGTATTTGGTATAATGTGTAGGTAGATTACTGATGTATGTTACAAATATTATTCTGACATGCAACCAACCAACCAAGCAAACTATCAAAACTACTTATTGCTTACGTCCGTATATTTTATAAATAGGTATTTAAAATCCATTATACGCCAAAGTCAAACCGATTTATACTGTTTTTATTATATGCCTACATGTGTGATTATGATTATAACGAGAGAAAAAAAACTTGAGAAAAAGCTAAATAAAATCAGAACTGAGAACCATGCATGTATAGCTATTTTTATATTGGACATAAATATTGAATAAATGTACAATGGAAAGGTATAGGAAACGCTGCAAGTCGTTAGTGCAACATGCATAATTTTTTAAATCTGATTTCTATACATTTCTTATACCGTTGAAATAATAGCTATAAAAGCTATTTTTGGATTAATAGTACATTGCATTGGGAACTGGAAATAGTACGTAATCAACATATATGTTACGGAGGTAGGTATTATGGTAATGATGATGGATGATGCATGGATGGTCACGAATATTAGAGGTCATGAGGTTTAAAAAAATTAATCAATGAAATGCAGAGCATGACTTGAATGAGAGATGGATGATACTAGCACTAGAGATGAGATCAACCTGCCATTGCAAAAATTAATGCATACTCCATAATAATTAAGGGATTCTCTTGGTGATGTGATAATATATGTGTGGAGTGGAGCAAATTATTTAATGCAGCAGTAGAGTAGAACATGATACTATGATGATGATGCCACTTAATAATAGGCTACTGTACATTTCAAAGTTTGATTTTCATTGTCGTCAGCCGTATCATCAGCAGAAAAACGCAAGCAAATTACGTAACTATTATCATCGAGAAAGTATTTTTGGATTTTTGCAAGTTTGAAAAAACAGAAGGACGACAAGCATTGAAAGGAGGTGGGCAGATGTATGATGGGTCTCTGGGACCATAAATAAGCTTTTCTGACGATAATGCGGATTGCGGATGCAATGGAGAGATGAAAATGGAGAAAAATATTCTCTTTTTTCTACTTTCTACTTATTGCATGACATGCAATGCATCACTTCTCTTCTGATGAACATTTGGTTTTATCGTCTGTCTGTGATGGGCTTGTTTATGTTTTTGTTGATGGTTCTTAATACTACTTGTATTTCTCAAAGGTAACATGCATTGCAGTAAAGTATAAAATCTCATTTTACTCGTGAAATGATGTCCCATAAGATTTGTCGCTTATTATACAGATCATATTTTTGACAAAGACCTTGAATCGGATGCAAAACATGGCTTAAAATGACAAATGATGATGATCATGATGACAGTGTGGTGTTCTTTCTAATATGCATAAATGCAACAAAAGAACAAAGCAAAGTAAAATGACAAAGAAATAAGATACAGGTCACATCCAAATCATCACATGAATGCAGTACAATATTTTCATATTTATTTCCATGTAATGTTTTACAGGCTGAAATCGGTCTCATGGCTTGGCTGGGAAGGAACAGTTTTTTATAGTTGGTATTTGGGTAGTATAATATGCATAAATTTTAAATGTTCTAGCAGACTCCAGACTCCAGATGAAGTACCAGGTAAGCTAAACATGATAAATGATAATGTATTCATAAAACCTCTCTTGGGCAAATCTGCCTATTATGCAAGGATGTTTCGTTCGGTCGGACAAGCAGTTATCGAAGTAAAGGAAAAAGGTTGTGTAGGAACCTGCTACTCAATGCATAGCTAAAGCTAAACAGCTAACAAAGCAAAAAAAAGTAATCTGCATCTGACCCAACACGTGATAGACCTTTTTACTAGAAGATTTCATTCTTTTCTTTAGCGATCACGTTATAATTACAATGTATCCAGGGATTAATACTTTTCTGACTCAAACCATCATTATAAACTTAACTTGTTTTTTTGTGTGAAGTACCTTCTTGCATGAAGTAAGTATGGTTTTGGATATGGGATTCCAAAGTGTTCATGCTCTTATCTCATGGTATGGCCCTACGAAAAAGACCGGCCGGTCCGGCTTAATGATTATGTCTGGATTTTTATCCAAATGATGACTTTGTTACACATGTACATTACTTTAAAGAAGAGAAGATGAATACAAAATATGTATATAGATCGTTTAAAACGAACTTCAGACCCAGACATGATAATAATGTATCGTATGACAGAGAAGATGAAAAATCTTTCTTAAGTAAAACACAATATATTGTATGCATTTAACTTCACAAGTACCTATATCATATCCTTAAACCATTATCTTTTATTGTAGGGGCTTACTTGCTAAATTAACATAGGATAAGCTCTTCCACAATATTTTTTTCAGACCTGAATATATATAACGATTCTTTGTCCTTGGTGTCTCGGTGTCAGTGTCTTATTTGCTTATGTCTGCAAATGACATGAAAAACCACCTGCTCTCTTTTTTAATTTTTTAATTTTAAGACTGTTTTAATTTTTTTAGATGTACTTGTTGACATAATAATTAGCTAATTTAATTTTGCCAAAAAAGGATTTGACTGAGTTAATAAGTTTTTATGTGCCTGTCTGTGTGTGGGATGCTGTTTGACTTTGACTAATCGTTAGTGTAAATTGTTAGTGATTGTAGAACAGATATTTTAGTTTTTTGAGTTTGTTGCATTTTTAAATCTAGGATACTGATGTGAGTTTATAATACTAGTTTTGCAGGGTCTTATTCATGAATTCAATCTTATAATAGCACCACAACTGGGTAAGTTTTAATAACTTGTGTGATTTGCTTGCTTCAATTTTATTAAAAGGAACAACGCGATTTTTTCCTAAATCAAAGGTAAACTAGTTGTTTATCTGAATTAACGGGGTATGGATGGGTAGACAAATTTAAGATAGTAATGGTTGCATGTGTAAAATGAGGAAATTTCTTCAATGATTCCCAAATATTTAGGACGAGCATAAAGGCCAGTCGACTAAGTCGACTGGTCTAACTCCAACGCCACCAGAAAGAAAAAGTAATAAGGGATCATCTACATATGATATCAACAAAAAAAAACCTAAATTTTGACCTACCCACCCACCCCTTTAACATTAACAGGATAGGGCCTTTAACATTACTGACCGAGGACCCCTACCTACCCCCCATGTTGATATCATTTGTAGATGGTCCCTAATTTGCTACTACTGGTAAAAAATAAACAAACAGAACAGGCGATGATGATGATTCTCGTCGCAGCTACTTTGTATTTTATTATAGGGAGCAGTAGCGCCGCTGCATACATTTTCAAGGGGGTGAAAATTGTAAATATTTCTTTCTGAAGTACGAATTTACACTATTTTAAAGGACTTATTTCCCCCTTTGACCGATTCTAGGGGGTGACAGATTCACCCCCTATTCCGACGCCCCTGATAGGGAGGATGACATCAATCAGAAACGAATTCGTTTGTCACCGAGATATTCATCATTCATACATTCATGCTTCATATTCTTTTGTATATTTTTTTTATTGAGACATCTGCAGTTAGTGCAAACTCCTGACCTTTCACTAAAGTACAAATAGGTACATTATTGCCTGATCCAATAAAATCTAAGTTGACCTGTTCAACACTCATTCATTTCAAAAGCAATTCGGTTTGGCGAGTAAACAAAATCATCATCATCATTCTTACGATTCCAAATTAGACCATGTATTCCATTCTATTCTAAAATTATCTGCGAGCCAAATTGCGTTGTCGCAGTCATTAACCAACCAGTATGCATATAAAAAATGTTAGTTTCAATATAGTTTGTACAGTACATCTAACGCTAAACTACTAAAACCCTTCTTACTCAATACTGCCCTATTCCATGTGATTACACTTTAATATTCAGATCTCATTTCAAAGAAAAACACAGAAGAGCGTGCTCGCATTTTTAAAATGTTCTCATGTTATATAAGCAGAGTGACAGATGTGCCAAATTTTTGTATCAAGTACGTGAATATATCGTTATTACGTACGTAGAAAAAAAACAAAAATAGAAAAGGGACTACCATAACCATATCAAGTTAACTTTTAACAGATGCCATGTTCATACTAACTGATATTTTTTAATCTTTTAAAATGGTTGTCTTGTTCAATTGATACATTTTACCTTCATTGATTCATTCTCCTTGTACAAACCGATTATGAATATTCATTTAATGTTAGGCACTACAATACTCAAACTGCACAAAAACCTTTTGTCAAATGAATGGCTTAATCCGGCAAAAGGCAGTTCTCACTACAACGTACCAATTTCAATTGCATTGGGTCTAATCAGAGGCGTCAGGGCGTCAGTTGTCATTAAAAAAAGAAAGCAAAAAAGCCTTAAAGCAATAAATTTAATATCTTTTCCCTAAAAAATTCATTAAAGTTAAATAAATGGCAAAAGAAAAGATTTTTTCAAATATTTTATGCGTTCTTGTTGATATTTATTTCATATCCACTCGGAATGGAATGTGAAACTAGGGAATTAAAAGAAACTCTATTTTTTGTAGTTTGCAAATTTTTATCACTTAAAGTAGCAATAGTGTCAATACTTTCCCTATTTAAAAAAAATGTTTTTGTTATAGTGGTGCCGTCCTGTCCCCGTCCTTTTGGCATAAGTCCTTCTTAAACCAATATACGACATAGTTTAACAAAATATAAAAAAAAACATTTTGTGGCAAATGAAGTGATGACTATCTGTAGATTAAAGTTAAGTACATTTTGCCATTCCTGTCGGAACAAATTTTTCTTTAAAAATAAAATTACTGGCTGATTTTACGTTTTGGAGAAGTCATACGATACTTTTTGAAACAGAGATTTTCCGTTTTCTATTATAGTTTCAATGAAATGTTTTTTTAAAAGTTTTGAGTAAGCTAGTAAGATATTAGTTGCTAGTAAGATCCTGGTAGTAGCTTTTTTCATGATGACATAATTATTATGAAAGTCAAGTCAGCAATAAACATGAAAATAAATCTGAAATAGATTTAGTACGCCACAATAACAAGGAAAACTGGAAGCCATAAAAACAAATTAGTTTGGTGTTATGATGGGCTGTTATGCAAACAGTTGTAATATGAGCTTTGCTTGTCATCCGTTTCATTTCAAATTCAAACTGTTATAAAAACTTTTTATATTTAACATATGTAAACTGTAGCTGTTGTAGAATATTTGCTAAAGTGCAAACTGTAAAACTTTAATGTTCCATGGTCAATGACGCCGACAGCATGTTAGAATAACATACAATTATTTTGATTCTGAAGATCTGACTGGATTAAAAGTGTGTTTAACATTTGGACAGGCAAGATTCAGAGAAAATCCACAATCTGCTAAAATTCATAAGCTTAAAACGCTTCTCATGTAATTGCTTGTCTTGTTTTATAAAACTGACAGCAAGTTGACACAGAGTAAAAGCATCATCTCATCTTTCAAGGTAGCGGTTCTTCCCTTAAAAAAGTAGCCATGAATTAAAGTTGAAGCCTCTTATGAAACGAAGGTCGAGGTAAAACTTTTATAATGATTGTCAAACAAATTGAGTAAAAATGCATTTTTTTCTTTTAAACAAACATTATCATTATAAAAGATAAGAAAAGTATTCTGATTCTGGCTTTCGGTCTTCTCTTCTCTGGCACTCACCTTTTTTCCTTGTGGTTTTGCACGTTTTATAGAACTCATGGTTGACCTTGATAAATGATACTTCTGTATTTTGCATATTGCAAGTTTAAAAATAGCAAGTAGATATGGCGTATATCTCTACATTATATAAATTGCAAAAGCATGCGAAATTTCAAACATATGCGTTCGATATATCTACTTCTTTTAGCACTTAACTTCCTAATCGTAAAAATTTCGTAGTAAGAATTTTAATGAAAGATGTTCTTTGTGTGTGGCATTGTCATTTTAAGTACAAACTCAGTATGTTTATTTACAGGATTTGATATGCTTCAACAAATGCAGTGACAAAATGTTTTGATAATTTAATTTTCGCATCAAATCAAATTAAATTATTCGTGCTTGTGCGTACTTGGAGTAGCTTGCCAGACTTTGATAAACCTGAACGAATTTTGGTCTAGTCAGGTGCAGATAGGAAAGTTTTCTTGTTTTCATTAAAAGTTCTTATTATGAAATTTCGTTTCTAACTTCCTTTCTGCGTTCCAGAGATAAAAAAAATTGTGACATGATGTGTTGATGTGTGTGTAGGCTATATGGTAGGATGAAAGTTCAACTTTCAACGACGTGTCTATGAATGTAATGTGTTAGTCAAGATGATATATAGGTTCAAGGTAGCAAAGTTGACCGACACGCCAAACTTGCATACTTTCGAGACATCAAATATCGTCATGTTTGTTCAGTATTGAGAATGTAATGCGATTCATTAATTAGGTGGGTTATGAATTGGCAGAGAAATGTGATCTGATGATGATATTTTGTTTACGTTCTAGTAAATCGCACACACTAATTCAATTAAGAGAACATCTATCTCAAATATATAAAAACGTGTTCATGTATTTACTCCCCACTCTTGAGACTATACTTAGAATTTAAAATAATACGTCATATTTGATATCTTTGACATTCTGTTAACGCCAGCTAATAAGCTATTGCGTCCAGTAATCAAGTACAAATACAAACGTGACGAAATTGGCAGACTCAGACGTGAGAACTTCACATGTGGGATTTTATGTAACGTAAGAAATAATTTTCTTCGAGAATTCATTAACTAGCAATATTTTTTTATCTCTTGCGTTCTACTATTCATATCATTTCACCCAAATAACTTTAGCCAAAAGTTTATTCACTCTCTCAACATATCAAATCGGCAACTCATCTTGGCATAATTAAATTACTTTATAATATGCATTTAATTTGGAATGATATGCTTGTGGAAAATTTATCGAGATTAAAGAGGCATTAAATTCTCCATCTCACCACAATCATCATATCAAATTAAATTAAAAGGTACTTCATCTTAGTGCTACCATGATTTGCACGCTGGTTTTAACACGTTATAATATGGATTCTGGTTTTGGTGATGATGATGATGATAAGTGATGAGAATGCCGACTGAACTAAATCTTGGACTTGAAACTCATTATTGGTCTGCAGTTACGTACAAGTATTCACATTTAAAATTACGTACGAGGAAATGTACGTTGTCTTATAGCTTACATAAATGATCACTTTAAGAATGAAGATAATGATAAATGCCACTGTAGTTGTCAAGAATTTTTCACAGGACAGAAATACTAATGCCATGCTATTTTTTGCGCTGAATATCTGGAAATTGATAATCCTTTTTGTAAGCTTTCTTGAAAATGTATAGGTATGACCCCTTTGCTCCCATGCATGCATACATTACATTAACAATCTAAGGTTTCACCCATAAAAATTTAATCTCACATCAGTACCTACTTCTTTCTTGAGTTAGCTAAGCCATTTTGACTTTTTTAGAATAATAATATCATACACATGCATGACGAATAATGCGACAGTTATTTTTCATGTACGAAAATATACCATGCTTCAGTACTGTGCTTACATGTCGTTCGTACAAGATGAACCCATTAATGAACTTCTGAATGTCATGAAACTCTGTAGACCTTTGCACATTTTCGGCTTTTCTTTCACTAACTTTTTTTAAAGACAGATTCCATTTCATAATTTCTTTCTACGAACCACGGCATTTTATGCGTCTCAGTTCCAGTCGCATTTTGAGGCTTGATTAGTTAGCAGTGTGACAGTTCTTATTAATTTTTTTATTGCATGCATCCGGACTAATTAAACTTGTTTTTTCTCTTTGTATTTTGTTATTTTAGTTTTTACACCCAAATGACGCCTCACAGTGATTAAAAATTACTCTCCTTGTAGTTTTTTATTGTTTTTTTATCAATCAAAAATATAAGTTAAGGACACGCTTCCAATTTCGAGGGAAAACCTCAATTTAAAATGGTGTGCTACGCAATCGAATCCCCTCAGGTTGAGGGGGCTCGTGTTCAGAGAAAAGCAACCTTGGTTTTGGAGGATGGGAAAGAATTCCAAGGATATGTTTTTGGGAGCCCCACATCTGTCGCGGGTGAAGTGGGTAAGTATCCAAAAAAAATTATTTGATCTTAATACAATCACCATTTTAATTGTGTATAGATAGGCATATCCATATTAAAATATATGGATATTATGATTTTTGAAATTGAAAACAAAACAATGCAATGCCAAAAAACGAAGGATAGTTTATTTGAAAACGGCACATGGGTTGGGTAATAGTTTTTATAAAAATACATTTCGTCCAAATGATAGAAATTTCTCGGGTGAGCTACTTCGCGGTAGACATATAGGAAACATGACT
>JAQIWN010004960.1:0-10499 GCA_034699025.1 Entomobrya cf. arborea Gr-Col-00668 | reverse complement strand
TCTCTTCCGTCATCTTGTGTTTTACCTTCTCCTTTTAAAACTGACTTATACATATTCCCATAAAAACAAATCCCTGGTAAGCAGGCATGCAAGCAAGTATCAAAAGTGAATGCAACTGAATTTATTTGCACACTTTCCACGTGCCAAGGACAACTTTAAACATGAAAGGGGTAATGCTAAAATTCATTTGGGCAAGTCCGATAAGATGTACATAGTAATCGAAAAAAAATCGCTGATAAATATTCCTCGACTCCAGTAACATTTGACACTATGTTTATTATTATGAGACACCCTACCGGTTTACCCATATGTATCATATTTATTGGTGACGTAAGTTCACTGCATCAAGTTTGGTTCAGTTCTGTTCATGGGATCTCCAGTTATCGTGCAAACTGACGGGTAATCAACTTGAAGTTATTGGTTAGCTTTTGCTGTATAGCAAAGAAAAATGACAGAAAAGAAAGAATTCCCAGATCCGTGGATCCACGAACCCATGTAAGTTGTTACACGATGAACTTCAAATTATCTTTTTGTTCTGATGTTATTCAAAACAAGCTTGTGTGCTGGTAAAATTAGTGTAACGAAATGAATAAACGAGTTCATAATACCCTTGCTATTGTAATTATCATTGTGATATTGGGAAAGTTGAAAGGAGAAGATTTCAGGAATGACACGTGAAGATGAAGGTGAAGAAGTTTCTGTTTCATCATCATCATCATTCCCTTACGCTTTTTAATCCTGTTTGTGCCTAAGTCAGTTTAAATTGGATCACTTGACATTACAAAGTTGAAATTATTTTAACCTTAAACTTAAGAGGATCAAAGAAGAAGAAAATGGTAACTTGATGATAGCAAAATTAAATAATCTTTAAGCTTTTTGTGTCGTCTGAGATGCTAATAGTGGTGGTGACAGCAGCAAAAACAAATGATTGTAGACAAGCCATGAAGATGAAATATAATATTATCATGTCAGTAGTCACACCAGACAAGAATAGAAAACATCATTAATTTTAGAGTATCAAATTGGAATGTGAAATGATGATGATAGGTGACAAGAAACGGATTGATATTCATATGGCATCAGATTCTGGGGCTAAGAGAGACTTTTTGTAGAAGCTTGTGGAACTTGGAACTGACAAAGTGTGCAACCTTTTTGTAGCTGTATTCGACGAAGCATACAAATCTACTTTAAATTTAGAATATAATGACCAAATTTCTTTGGAAAATGGAATTACAATAAATTATTCCAGTGGGCTAGATACTATTACTTTTCTTTCGAAATCGATTCTAATCTCTGTTTATGGAAACAGAGGCTCTCATGAACACACGTGTACATTAGTTTTTGACAAAATCAAAATGTATAAAATCAATTGATCATGATATTTTTGGGTTTTTACATTCCTGATGCTATGATCCTGGTAAAGAAAAGTACTACTCCTCCTGGTAATGTAACACGAAAATTATTGGTAATAGCAAAACAGGAGTGGGAGGAAATTTATACGTTTTTCTACAGAAATAAATCAAGTGAAAGCATGAGTCGTGGATTCTGGCCTTTTCTCTCGTTCCCACTTTAAATTGTGCCCATGCAAAACTTTTTTACTGGGAAAATTAAAGCTTTTATCATCTCTCTGAAGAGTTTTCTCTGAAAATACAAATTAGCAATTAAAGTAAAACAATTTCCTTTCTCCAAATAAGGAGTTTTAAATAAAAAGAGAAATGTTCTATTTTAACTGTTAGTCACATAAGCTAAGAGAATGTTAAAATCAGCTTTGAGAGTACTAACTTGCCTCATGCATGGATATGTTTTATCACTCGTAAAAATCCCATGATCATTAAGAAATAAGCTGACGTCAATTTTTTACATCCGCATATTATGACTTTTAGTGTTTTGATTACCACTTGACTTTCAAACATCATCGTCGGTTTTTTGTTCTTTGTGCTTTATTATTTATAAATTCATATTACTTTACTGTCAATGTTATTGTCACGACGCAATACCATATTGCGTCGTGATTCAAGTGATTCAAGTTGCAATTTGCCCCAAAATGATGTAAGGCAAAAAAGGCAGTTGGGCAGAAGCTGCTTCTGTTGGTGAACTGCGTTGTTTGAAGAATTATCAAAAATTATTTTTAACTGGGCGTAGGCTGAGTTTTTGTTAGAAGATGATTTTATAAGAGTTTTAAAATCGACTAATAAATCACAAGGAGGCTGATTTCAGATAATAGGAGGCCAGGGGGGATGGTGGGAAGCAAAGATTTAGGCAATTATTGTCACTCTTCTTTGTCTTTGTACTTGATTTTGAAAAAAAAATTTGAAGGAGAAAAGGGTCACCTTGTTAAGGTTTAATTACATATTACTCTGGATTTATTTTTTGAAATAGAGCATCTCTACATTTGCATTCGGAGAGGAGCTTCTAAACATTTTCCTTACAATTTGTAATATTTGGCTATTATATTTTGTATTTTTTGAAATATTCAATCCTGGTTCTATATGAAGGTTGCAATGGTTGTTAAATTTACAAAGACTTTAACTCAAATCAACTTCAGCATTTCATATATTCTCAAGAAAACACATGCGTAACGAAACAATAATGTTATGAATGATCGTCTGATGAAATTTGCGTATCTACACCCAGATTTTCTCTAAAGAGAAAGTACAAAAAAGGGATTCGAGTAGTGGAATCATTTTGTTACGTATCTGAAGCGCTGAAGGTGAAGTGTCAGCATATATTGATTCTATTCTATCATGTCTGTCTGTCCTTCCGTCCGCCTGTCTGTCGGCGCGAGTACTCAAGAACTCCGTCATCCGAATTCGTTTATATTTGGCATGTGGGTCATCAAGGGCAAGAAGCCTATTGATTTTAAGCCCCCTGGTCAAAGTTGAAAGTTTTGAACTTGTTCATAGTTTACACTTGAAAAGAGCAATCGAAAGCTCTCGTCGAATAGATCACGAGCCACGTGTCACTTTAGGTCACCGTGACTTCATTGAGTCAGAAATCGTGGTCAAAGGTGCAATATCAAATAAGTCATGTGGCATGTCATTCGAATGCACTTTTCATTGACAGCAGCAGCAAAGATCAATAGTAGACATTGCATTGTTTCAGCTACGTCGTTATGATCGCTATTACAGCGGGTTTATTTGACAATATTGGACGATTTATGCAGGAAGTCTCTGGAAGAAAAATATTAAAAAGGATTTATAATCAGTAAATGAAGCACCCGTAATGAATGAAGTAGATGAACTTCTCATCTAGATTGAGTTTTTTTTTGTCACAGTGTAACTAAACAATCAAAGAGAAAGTTATTTCTAAAGACAAACTCACAAATACACACACTCTCGCTCACTTCTCATTAACTTCCATTCCTTGAAAAAATATGCAAAGAAACGTTCCTGGCCAACATAATCCAAGACGTCGCGTCATCATCATCGTCCACACCAATGCAATGACGTTTATACAACATAATAATACGTAGAGATTTTTACATGAAAGTGCAAACATTTAGAGTGTCATATCAAGTTTTTGTTGATACAAACGAAGTAGAGTTGTCTTAATAACTGCCAAAAATCAGAACTGAAATCGCACTGGTGTCTGAGTTGTGCCCTTTTGAATCACAAGTGTCCTTTTTAAAAATTTAAGGGTTGATTGTTTTGCGAAAATGTCCTCCCAAGGCATTATTTTTTTAATTTTCAAAACAAAAAGCAGTCCCACGTCGCAAGGTCAGTCATGTACAGACGATGGGTGAGTTGAATGAAATTTTATTCAGCTAACAGTGTTTCATGTGAACGTTGAAATGTGGCTTGGTGCAAAATGGTGAATTAGGTGGGCACCATCTGTTCATCTTTTATCCTTCGGCTAACTATGCAAGCTTCCTTCAATTATTCTGAAATTGGTGCATTTAGTTAACCAATAAGTGTACCTTGTTTATAAAGGAAATCCATTAAAATCCTATTGATCATATCCCAGAAAACAAGAGCCAAAACATACGTAGCCAAATTTATTTGGACTGCTTTTTAAAGGTCCCTTCTTTTCCATAGGCATCCATAAAAAAGAGTGGCGCTTATTATTAGTTTCTTAGTTATGGTCCTAAGTATCTGCTCCGGTAACAATATGGCCAAGAAAACTGGCCTACTTAGAAATATACGACAAAATCTTAGGTGATGACTTTACTCGTTTTTTTGTGTTTTTTAAAAAAGAACTCATATGACTCAACTTGGCATAACTCAGGGACCAGTTCGAGTTCAGTCCTGATTTTTGGCAATTATATAGACCACTCTACTAAGTCTGTATCACCAAAAACTTAGACCCACTTCCTTCCCAAATCTCTGAGATATGACACTCTAAATGTTTGCACTTTCATGTAAAAATCTCTACGTATTATGCTCATTACGTAGGATGGTCAATATTTTCATCTCAAAAAAGTTGTTGTTGCAAAAAAATACTAAATTATATAGTTTACGATCTTTTATTTACACAGGATTAAATAAAAAAACACAAGCTTTTCTGATAATATTTCAAAAAAAAAAAAAACAATCTGCGAAAATAAAATGTCATCTAGCTAAAATCTCAAATTTTTCGGCGAAAATTGTCTGTATTACAAAAAGCATATATTTGATGATAACACTAATGAGGGGTGTGTTTACCTAAAAAAAAAGTAGGATCACAATTGTTTGCTACTATTCTAAGTATAAATTTTTTCCAAACATCATTAACAAAAAAAAAACTTTTCAAAGAATCCTTTGCATCCAGTTCCCTTTGCATAAAACACATTATTCTATTAACTAACTACTTTCACTCGCTACTACTACTACTTCTTTTTCCCTTCGTATGGTATGTATCGTCAGAGTATAGACATTAGACATCATCATCGCCCACAGTCATACGTATTAGCTCGTGCACATAATATGTAATCACTTAAAATTGTGTAAATGTCATAATGTGGTCGAGTCGATTTATTCTCTCCATCTCTTGACGTAGCTTTTCACAAATCAGCATTTACTCAGAAAAAAATCTTTATTTCCTTGTTTCATTAAAGTCTGTCCTGCAAGGCATCAAACAAGCGATCCAAACGAGATCTAAAAGCAGCAATGAAGAATTGTATGTAAATCACCTGAACACGGAAAATCATCAAGGTTTTTTTTTCACTTTTAATTCTTTTGCATTTCATTCTAATAACACGTAAATTATGTACTACTTATGTCGTTTTGTAGTGTAGTCTATCTTTTGTGGATGCCGATTCTCTGTTTGTGGTATAATAACTTGTTTGTTGGTTGTTGGATTAAATAATTGTAATATGTTCTTGTTGTCGTCATCCCCATCATCGTCATCGCAACAATAAATACAGTTCCACTGGAAAGTTAATATTCTATTGAAAATATTTTGTATTGTGCATGTGTTTGCGTATTAAATATTAAAATTCATGAAAGCCATCATCATGTAAGGGAGAATTAGTTGTAATATGGAATATGGCTGTTGTCAATGCAATGCAATATAATCCTAGAAAATAGTTATGGAGGAACATGCACATCTATAAATGTATTCATGATGACAGCCTCATGGTTTAAATCATTTCTTTCTGTTCACTCCTTTTTAGGCTATTATTACTCCTTTTGAGCTCATTTCTAAATATATCATTGTGCTTGCATTTAGAAAATTCCGGAACTAAACCACAAACTTAATTGAGTGCTTTTTGCTGGTTCTACCAAATGAAGTGGAAAGTTGTATACTTTTAACTACTAGGAAAGGGTTGAAAATTGGCAAATTTTCAATGAAGACGACTGTCAACAGAAAATGTTGACCTCTGTCACACACGTAGAGAAAAGCCTAGTTGAGTAGGGTTCAATGTAATGTTGAATGAATGGCTGTATGACGCATGGCATCATTATGGGGGAAAAGAGCTAAAATTTATATTAAGTCTCGCATTACCCGTACTTTTATTTGATAGACTACGTACCTATGTTATGCCGATGCCGACTTGTGAATAGGTTTATGATAAAATATACTCCAAGAACCTTTAAAAATCTTCGGATTGAGGAACAATACATGTTATCCACCTTTTTTCAAATAGTTCAAAATTCACAATGAGATAAACCCGCCAGCATTGTAAAGCTCTTAGATTAATTAGTAAGAAATGTCACGTATTAACTTTCCCCGTATACGTCTGTTTGTCTGTCTGTCTGATAACTCGTGGTGGGCAAATTGAGCGAAGTAGACAAAACCTGACTAGAATCAAGTTGGTAAAAAGTCCCGGGTTTCGAAACTTTGCATGCTACATCATGGTTATATTGATTATCATTGTGTTTATCATAACGGAAGTCAAGATTACTCAATGAACATCATGGTTAAACTAGTAATGCTACTACGTCAATGCTACAATGATAATGAATAGGTTCGCACAACTGTGTCTCCCGTTACCCCAAATATAGTTTTCTTTTAGTCAAAATTTTGTGCAAGTGACAAAGTGACTGCTCACCTTTTGCTATTTCTCTACATCATGCGTGCTTGTGGGTTACTAAGCTCTTTAGTAATATACTGCCCATTTATCAGTAAAGTGTCATACATTTACTGAGCCATTCAGCAGGATGCTAGATTTATTTGTTAATTTAATTGCTTTATATATTATTTTAAAGATTTACGATGCTACTGAGCGGTTTACTTTACACAACTCATAAATGTTCAATAAACATTATCGCATTGCAGTTATGTGTTTAACGATGGGATTTATTTTAGTCGCTTCGAAAAGATAACGAGTGTCTTTTCTCCTGTTGTTATCTTGCACACATTTCAACTGATCTAGAGCATAAATAACGACCTCAGTAGTTTTGTTGGTTTTTAAACAGTAAAAGCAGAAGAGCTTAAAGTCTCTTGGGCAAAGCGCACGTATTTAAGCATGCATCGGTACGCACAGTCTGTACTCATGCAATGCTTTTCTGGAAAGGAAAGCACAGTAATAAAAAGAAGAAGAAATGACAATAAGCAAAGCGCGATTAAAAGGTTCATAAAAGGAAAGGAGGTGAGTCGAAAAGTGGGTAAAGTATAAGTAGATAAGGTGCAATGATTCAATGGGCAAAATAAAGATGGACGCTGCAGAAGAATTTCTGTTTTCGCTTTATTTCTGCAGTATGTCATAAGAATTATTACGACAGAGTCATTGTCACGTATTGCTTCATAGTCGTCGTCGTCATCATCAACATCATTCTTTGCCATTGCAACCATTTTTACCAATAAATGCTGTCTGAGAGAGACAAGAGAGCTTTGTACGGAGTTTCCAAAACCACCAGTGATGTTGATGAATTGATGCTGGTGTCTATGATGTTGTAATGAAGCTTTTGCAAGAATTCTAAATCTGGTAAACACTACTAAAGTAACTAGAGCGTGTGTACGGACGCCAATAAAAACACGTGACTTTTGCACAACTTTTACGTGAAAAAAAAACTTTTCTTAAGAGTAAGCCAATCATGTTAAACGTCATAATATTGTCATGGTTCTAACTTACTGACTTCTGAAGAGTTGTATACTACATTTCATTTGTAAATGAAATTTGGGGAAATTACGTGCATTTAGCTGTTTACGACTATCCATTTATAAATTTCCCTTCTCGTTGTATTATTTTTCCATGTTTATATTTTATGTATTCAATATATGTATATTTAGAATTTTTTCACATAAACTGTAATGAACGATCAGGAAATATCTCCAAAGTAAAAATAAGATTGTTTATGAGTATTTCTGATTTTTCCTTTTTACACATTTATCTGTACTAAGTTTATGGATACTTACAATACTTTGTTAATCCATTCGAATGAACTACTACTACGGCTAATATTATGCTATTCTTTTAACAAACTGTGCTAAAAGTGCACGGAAAGGTCTTACACTGGTTACACTATCTTGATTTCAAATAAGAAGTGAATTTGCCTTTACTAAAAAATGTTTTATTGTACAAAAGCTTGGACTTGTGCTTCATTCATCGCCCATTTTCATTTCTCTCCGTTACCATGTCAGCATTATCATTATTTTCTACAAAAAAATATACACACGTGAAAGCTATAGCCACAAAACACTTAAATTATGTAAGCAAATACCACTCGTTGTTTTGTTAAATCAGTGAAAGAATGTTTACCTGAGAAAGATGGAGAAAAACAGAATTTCTCTCTCTAAAAATAAAAATATTTCTCGACATCCGCATCCGTAAGAAAAATGGGTATCAATTACTTTCTGAGAATAAAGTTGGTAAGTAGATAATAAAATACTAGATGAACCCTCGCAACTACTTTCAACATAAATCATTCAATTTAATCGTCATTTATTCCATAAAAGCTAAATTCAAGTAAAAAGTCGAAAGTAAAATTTGATATGAATAAAAGAAATTAAAGCTTCATTGACTATTGCTGATTCCAATGATGGGTTTCCGCTTATTTCCAATGATACTAATTCGTTATATAATTATGGGATAAGGAAGAAGAAGGGAACAAGCATAATTTATCTGTCTAAAGATCGCATTTACACAATCATATTTATCGTATATGATAGTGATTTGTAATGAGAATCTTTAAATTGCAAGATAAGCCGATATCCTGATGAATATATATATGCTTTTTATTAAATAAAAAGGAAAAACCTTTTGTGATCAAACCTTGTGTTTGGCGTTTTATCAGTTCAGAATTTTTATAGAAAAAATTTAATGCCTTATACCCGATTTTGTACAACTGAAAACGGACTGAAATTAAGATATGACTATGCTAATGCATGAAATGCTTCTCTTTTCTTCTCATTCTCATATTTACGAATTATATATATAGATGAAATCTTGGAGAAAGAAAATAATGTATAATTATCTGACCATTTTGCATGAGCGATGAAAAATACGCTCCGACCTTCCTTTATTTATACGATCAAATGATAGTTATTTTAGGAGATTATTTTTCTCAGACATTTGTCAAACAACCTATAGTTCAACAAAAATATACAGCATAAAATCTCTTCTTGTCACCTTCGTAACTAAAATTTCCTAAGTTTAGTAAAAAAAAGAAGGAAAAAGTCACCGATACAACAATATTTACCATTCAGCAGACTTTAACTCGTCTCTAAATTTTACCCACCTTTCCAAAAGCACATCTTTACACTGACTTACTCTGCTACGTTGTAAATTGCAACCTATGCAAAACTTAAAAGTGAAAAACCGGAGAAGTTCAGTTCTGTCCTTTCTCTTTCAACTTATTTTTCGCTGTCATGCAGTTTAAGAGAAATGCAATTAATACATGACGTCAGTCAGCACTGGTGCACGTTGAATGAAATCGAAATCACAGATTATTTTATGCTTGCTACCATACCTTGGGCTACTTTGATTTACAACTTATAACATTACTTTGCGTGATTACTATTTACCACAGTCCGTAATCCTTAAAATGGTTTATTAGGAAGGTGACACAGCATAACAAAATATATTTTTAAACGCCTGTTCAACTGCAAGTATTACGTTTTGACTCTTCTCATGACTCTACTTGACTATGTACAAGGTAACTTTTTACCATACGATGGATTACTGTAGTGCTTTCTCCTTTCCTGGAAAAATGCGGTTCACAGTTCATCGAAAAGTGGACTTTGAAAGGGAAAAAAATATGGAAGTAGTCATCAGTTTTTAAGGCTCTTTATGCTGCTCAAGGTGACTCCATTTGACCCTATCTTCCTAAAATCAAACATTAAAAACGCAATAAAACTGTTTTATAGGATTTCGCAAGACAAGGCCATCGCATATTATTCATTTTAAGCATTTTCCCTCTCGAACCATAAACTTTCTTCAATTGCCATTTTGCATCCTATTTTCATCCAATACGTAAATTACGGGTACAAACACATTAGAGTTGGTTGCTGGTATATTATTTGAATAGTATAAGTCCAGTTTAAAGGGTAGATCAAAAATCCAAATTCAAAGCTTCATAAATACATATTTAAAAACCCTTTCAACGAATTTCGCATGAGCTGTATAAGTTGATTCCGTAAAATCAAATATTCGTTTTTTTAAACTGATTATGTTTGCTTTACGTATTTGCAGATAAAATACCTGTGTATCTATTTTTTCAAATCAAAATTTTGTACATGATTAACATCATAGATTGTATTTCTTATATGCATACGAGAATAAAGGCCAGTCGACTAAGTCGACTGGTCTAACTCCAACGCCACCAGAAAGAAAAAGTAATAATTTGCTACTGGTAAAATTAACAAACAAAACAGGCGATGATGATGATGATTCTCGTCTCAGCTACTTTGTCATTTATAATAAGGATTGTAGATAAAGCAATATGCAAGCAACCTAACAAGCTATGCAGATTAAACCCTTTCATGCATTCAATTTAAACAAAAAAAAAAAAACAGTGTCTTTTCTATTTTTGACTCGAATGATTTATATTGAATGATCGGCCACATTCAATGTTAATTAAATGCATATTACTAACTACATATTGCTATTCTTTGCATAATTTACAATCAGTTGAGTTATT
>JAQIWN010004959.1:0-10500 GCA_034699025.1 Entomobrya cf. arborea Gr-Col-00668 | reverse complement strand
ATCTTAACTCAGTTTCCTGAATGATATCCCTGTTGCATTGTCGTTTTTGTTATCTTTTATGTGTATTCTCGTGTCGCCTATTGCACACATTTCCTGGAAGCAATTTCAAAAATCTTGCATATGCAACGGCAGAAAATCGTACCAAAGGGCCTTCAGCACTTTTATTGCATCTTTTTATAGGCAGATTTGTATACCCACAGTTTGTTTACAGATGTCTTAGAAAGTAAAAGTCGCTGCTACAATTTTTGACTTTTTAAAGAATATTATATGATAGGTTTTGCATAAAAATCCACTTGAGTTATACGCATCAAGCATCACAAATACCTTGAAAGTATAATAAAATGGGATAGTTTGAAGTTGAAGACCCACGCACTATTTTAATATTATAAGTAATGCACTCTTAATGTCACAAAGGCTCATAACCATTGAATATGTAATCAAGCTTTGGCTTGGTCCGGTGAATGCTCTGGGGAAAGACTGCGTCAAGTGAACCTATTTTGGCCAAATATTAGAAACATAAGTTTTTGTCAATGGTCATTATGGATTCAATGATATCCTAAGTTCTACATACGAGATCTGGGTTTCTTACATCTAGAATTACTGTCCCTGCAAAAATCGAAGATGAAAAGAAGAAGAATCGAAGATAATAACAATAACCTATATAAATCTAGAGAAAAGATGGTTTTTTTGTCAAAAATGTAAACCATACGTTATGTTAAAACTTTAATAAAATAGAATGAGAATGTTGGTTTGGTTGTTTCACTTCGTTGCGTCATAACAATAATAACGAGAGGGCCTTATCATCATCGAGATCTTCAATTGCCATGATGGAACTGAAAAATACCTGGCTGCTCAGTACTGTGTGAAAAATGCAACTTGAATCGAACACACTCCACTCTCACAACTCGGAATGCCACTCTCCTTGCTTGAGTAACTATCTAGAACAATGTTGAAATTGTAAAAGACTTTATAGAAAATAACATTTCGCACAGTGGTGGTGTAACTGCAACTCAGAGTAACTAACAATAAGAAAAGGCTCTGGTAACGAAAACGATGTATTCAAAGAATCGTCTCAAATACAGAAATCAATCGATAAGAAAAAGGAAATGTCATCTTCCAGTTCTCTACATTACGAATGTTGTCAGTATAAATTGCAGTGTCACGGTTTAATACTTTATACCTTATATACATACATATACGCATTACACGTTACGTTTCACAGTAAAAATATGGATAAGCTGGTTTTCTACAAGAAAAAATCGTACGGAGATCTTTTCTCATACGAATTTTTCTAACAATCATAATTCCTATTTCTTGGGCTCGGATCAAATTCATATCACAACCATGAGCTTGCACGCAACACTAAGCATTTTCTACTACCCTTTTCTCTTAAAAAAGTGAACTTGGTGACGGTGTGTCACAGGATTGCCGTGCGTAAGACTATATAGGCTTCATCTTTCATTATAAACCTACAGCTTTACAATAATACAATATCTTGTCTAACAATGACTTCCATCCCGAAGAGTTGAGTAATGGTTACTTCATATTTATGTCATGCCTATATTGCTCTATCATCTTAAGCTCGTGGAGTCTAGTCATCATGTGAAAGAGATACGCAACGCACGTTTTGTTCTCTCCACTTGCACAACGGCGGCTACACCTACTAAAATACGTCGAAATTCTCTGTGTCTCCTTCTTATATTTTATTATGTCATTTATAATCATTCCTATATTGTATTTTTGTTATAAAATATATGAACAGAAAAACGTCTAAGACATTGCCGAGAATTCTTAAAATGCTAAGTCTACTACGTCTGATTTTATTGTCTTTACAGATATCATTATAAGCTTGATTGACGCAATTGCATGTATGTGCTATCTAACATCAAAAGATGATTCCTCATTTTTAATATCAGCGAAAAGGAGGGAATTCACTTTGTCGTATTAGTACTTGTGTTGTGTTGTGTGAAACTAAAAATTCACAGCTATGGTTGGTTTGAATGACAAACTGTGGTTATCTTAGGATAAGAAAACTATGCAAACAGAAATGGAACCTCTTTAGGACTATGAAGAATTAAGGGTATGCATATAAATTTACAATATTGAATATGAAGTATCAATTTACAGACAAAAATTTGTACTGATAACTATTGTTGAATTTAAGCAAACACATCTCTAGAATTTAGTTTAAAATCAAGACTATGTAATCATATAAAGTTACTTCCTTCAAGTTGGTTTTCGCTTTCTCAACATCTTACGCACAAAATAAAGAGAGTTGGTATTCTCTTTCATATTTGATTTTCTTAGTTTGATTAAATTCACTCGAATAACTATAGTATATGGAATAGAGAGATAGTAGCTTCAAAAGGGCTGATTTTCATTATACCATTGTCTTTGAAGTTTAAGTAAATATTGTGTGTATAAAAGTAGCTTCATCATATTATTTCTCTGATTGCAAGTAAAACCAATAGTTAATGAAACATGATACAGAACATGTAAAACAATGCTTGGAAGCTCTACTCCTTCCCATTTTAGTTTGATTGTTTGCCTTTTTACGAAATTGCCTTCTGCTTCTTCACATTTCTCTATTCATTGGAGAATGTGGGAGGATACATGGTAAAAAACTGTTTAAATATGTACCAATTTTTTATTTCAGAAAACCCTTTGAGTTGTGAATGTGACAGCAATGACTTCTGGGAGTGGTTGCAGAGCCATCCTAAAATCTTTGCCGTATCCATCTCCTCGTCCCCCACTGCCAATGGGTTAATAGGAGAGCCGAAATTCGTGTGTGAGAAGCCGGAGGAGTTGCGTGGGAAGTTGATGATTGAAATGGATATTCCGTCACTTTGTGCAGCACCCGCTATTGTCAAGCTTGCAATACAGGTAACGTACCTTTTCAACTATTAGCAAACTTTCTTTTTACTTTTTAGCAATTCTCCGTTTTATTTCTTAATATAGTTATTAATATGTAACGTCACTTCTTTGTTACTGTTAATGAATAAAATATTATTAAACTTTTAATGCAACAAAAAAAGGAACTTTGTTCAAAAGTCATAACTTTCAGATGGGGAAATGACAGTGTAGACATGGCATGCCTTTTACCTCATAAAATTTAATTTCTTAATGTAATGTAGCTACGCCATGATACTTTGAATATACCTATTGTTATGCCGGAAAAATTAGAAACGAAGTATGCATCTGTCACATAATTCGTATTTTATATACTCAAAGTTTTTCTAACTTTTATGAATTTTTAGCGTTTCCAGACTGACATTTTACTTTTTTACCTAGTTCGTATTAACACAATTGCTCACCACCGGTACATTTGAACAACTTTGTCAGTTATATAGGAGTGACAATAAAATTAAAATGTAAAGCACTGCCTTTTTTGCTGTACTTCTCTTTTTCTTTCTATTATGTTTCCCTTTATTTTCTACTTCTGGTTAAACCTAAAAAGTTTTGACAATTACCCTCTGGACCTGGACGTTTGATGTTCTGAAGCTGAAAATTCTTAAATGATTCTCAGTCAAAATTTCTTGTTTTTTTATATCATATTTATAATTTTGGAAATGAATACTTTTAAAGTTTAAATAGCTGTTTCGGAAAAAGTTCTAAAGAACCTAGGTCATATGATATAATAATCTACATATTTTTTCTGAACAGGCTTTAAATTTTCACTTAAACAACTTTCCGAACTTCGGAGTCCGAAGCAATTAATCAGCGAATAGGTTAAAGTATGTAAAAAATTTCATCTGTACACAGTACAAAATTTTAGAATCCCAAGTTGAAGAAAGTTTATGCAATTCTTGGTTATGAATTTCATATGGTCCAAGCCAAGTCAATGTCGATCCAGAGAATCTTAGCAAGTTAATCTTCATGTTCAAGTCTTTAGTTTATAAAAAACTAAAGTACAATAAAATTGCATCTTGACAATGTCGAAACTCGTGGTTCTATAGTTTCTTCCACTGTCTGGTTTTTACATACTTTCCATATTTTGAGCCCAACAAACATGACGTGATACGTGAACTCTTTTTATACCCACTACAAATATTTGTTTATGACACACTCGAATTCAATATTCGCAAATTTTTCTTAAAAACGACAGCAGCTCATGAGTTCCTGGAAATTCTCAAATTTGACTTACATAAGTGTATTATCTTAATAAAAATTACTATGTATATCTATCCACCCACTACAAGCTCGAGCTCTTTGTCAAGAAGCTAAGGTCTAGAGAAAAGTTTATGTCATTAGTGCCACAATGTAGCTAAATGTAAGCTTTGAAGAGAAAAAAAAATGAAGGCAAGGTTTCGTTAAAGAGAAATGAAATCGGATTTCAAAGGGAATATGAAACTACCCTGTTGGTTGAAAACCATGTTTCTCTACATATCATGGTAAAAATCATTCTTACTTTTAACGTTAGAGAGTGGAGTGGAGACAGATAGCTGGTTAGAAAGTGGATGTGATGCTGCTAAGAGATGGAGAAAGAACCAACGCCAACGCACACATCTTTAGATGCTGGATTTATGTTTCTGTTTTTTAGTATGTGCGTATCTAACAAATATATAAATTACATTTATACAAGGGACACGAGTGATGATAATGAGGATGAATGCCGTCCAGAATCTACTGAGTGCAAAGCTATATACTTTTCCGAGTTACTACTGTTAAGATTACATTTCAGTCGAGGAGAGGGTCAGCAAGAGTAACGAAAAGTAATTTTTGAGCATTAAAAGAGACAGCTTTCTCCTTTGATCTCTCTTTTCATATCACTGCCTAGTTTCGCGTTTGCTTTGATTTCTGTTGCCAGCAATCATTATGAATGAATGCATTGCTGATTTTCATCAAGAAACTGACAGATTCAATAGCTGCAAATAATATATTACATAAAAAAGAGCTGTATACATTTTTAATTTAAGTGTATAATCTGTTTGTGAAGTTGTATAACAATTTAAGTAGTTCGGAGTAAACCGCAAATTGCACACTTACATTCTGTGTATAATACACAGTGTATTTTGATTTGACGTTTTTAACAAATGAGTTCATAAAAAGGGGAAAAAATACGATGTTTCATGTTTATTGATTTTGTACTTTTAGTTTGTTTAAAAGGACTAATTTTTTAACTTTAAACAATTAAGCTCAAAATTACTTTCAAACATACAATTCCAAAAAATCCTGAAAATGATGATTCTGTTATTTGTCTTTTTAAAAATCCAAATTTCTTCTGTGGATTTTTCTTGGGGCTTTGTGAGAATTTGCGTGGTCACTCATGCCATTAGTATCATTCTCAATTATACTAAATGCGTAGCAGTCACCCGAGTTCCACACAAGTTCAAATGACGAAATATGTTTAAGTTTAATTGGTAGTTTGGATAGATTTTCTTCGTATTTTGTTTGCAACACGAGCGAGATGCCTTACAAAAAATAACTATTGAGATAACTTGTACTTAAAGCAATTAAGGCGAAGAAATATGCATGTGCATGATTTGGAACTGTGTATTTTGACTCAAAAATTAATGTAAAGCAAAACAACAACTTATTTGTTTGCATTTTCTTTTTAGGATGTGAGACCTTCCTCGGCTGTTGTGTCATGGCAGGGACGAAATATCTCAGCTTTACAAGGTTACATGATTGCATACCACGCTCTAAATAGAGACAATCAAATTCGTTGGACAAGACCTCTCCCTGCAATATCGAGGGCATATAAGCTGCCGGATTTGGAATCGGACACGCCATACCGAGTGTGTGTTTTGGAGTTGGCTACAGACGGTGATCCCAACGAAGCTGCGAGCACTCTAGCGTCTCGTTCCGCTGAGACTGTTTTGAAAGACACTCATATATCTCGATGTACTCAAGTAAGTTTACAAGCTTTCACTGGAGGAGAACCTGTGTTTGTGCATTACTTTACATTAATATAAGATGGGCATGTACTGAAAACATTTTGAAGAGCCAAACAAAAGTGTGTTCGCAGATTAAAATAGTTATGCAAAACATCATTTTTTAATTCTTCCTTTAGGTGCGTACAACAGTACATCCTTCTGACTCGGAGAAATGGGCTGTTCTGATCCAGCGAAGACTTGGAGTGATAGTTGGTGCTGCTTTGGGAGTTGTAGTCTTTGTGATTTTGTTGACAACACTGGCTTGTGTGAAACTTCGGAAAAGGCGTCTTCATCGTCAACAGGTTTCAATTGTACAAAAATATACTCCTTAAACTATTGTAGCAGCTAGAAAATTACTGTTTTATGACACAGCTATATTTAATATTGTAGAATGGTAAAATTGACCATCATTTGACTGACGCGTTGACTGCGCCTAACAATGTTGGAACCCTTGGAGGATATCATCACAATAACCAAAATAATCATCATCGTCACCATCACCTACATCATCATTTGCATCATGGAAGTAACGGAAATGGAGGGACTACCTCTCCGGGAAACCTCAGCCCTGAATTCCTTACGTACCGTCACTATTCCCTCACAACAGACAGCGGAACTTGTATTCACCCTTCCCAAGCCACGACGACGGAGTTGGAGAGATTATGATATCACCCCAATGACGACATCATACCACCCCCTCCAATGTTGGCTGACGAATCACAAATGTAGTGTATGGACTAAAACTTAATATTATCTTATGTATGTAAAAAATGTACGATAATCATCTGTAAAATTATTTATCATGTACAGTTGTATACATACTGATGTATATTGTAATTAATTACCTTGTACATTGTGTGTTTGTACATTTTAAGGTTTATATAAAGAATTTAAAGGTAATAATTTAACTAATAATTCTACATTCATGAAAATTCATCACAATTCTTATACGAAATTTGACAGTTTTGTAAAAAAAAATGGTAACATAAAAGATTAAGTTTTTAAATCTTATTATTAACCGTCCTTTTACAAAATGTAATGTCTCAAGAAAAGCAAATGATAAGCAATGATAATCTATTTCCAAAACTGAAATAAAATGCAGATAACATGTCGTATGTATTGATAGCCGATTTAATCCCAGATCCTGCATCCAATGCAATTTTAAAGGCTAAGAAGAAGAAACACTTGTAAAACGAGGTGGTTGCAATTAAATGCAGTTTGTCATTTTGTAATATAAAACATTAATACAACAGGTATACTAATACATAAATAAAGTTGCTTTATTCTTCTGTTGTCATTTTCAATTTAAACTTGTGCCTTATCTGAAAAGATGTCTACAAGGAAGCGTGGCATCGTTTCTTGTACTGATTTAGGAAGTGCGACCACGTGAACGGCTTCCGCCGATATCAGTGTGGCAAAAGTTATGCTGCAATGTAAAAAATACCTCTAATCGTTAGTATCAAGAATTAAGGATAAGTCATACTTTATGTGATTCCGAAAATAAAGTTTCGAAGTAAATGTATAACGGGTGCGCGCAGAGATTACGAGGTATTATTTATACCTATGTATATTGGCTTTACACTATGCAGTTAGATGACTTACTGTCTCACAATCAAAGGTTTGGCTTTACTACTTACTAGATTCTTATGTCTGGAGTGAGAACTTGAAAGATGTTGGCTGCTAAATTTGTCCCCCGTCACAACTATAAAACGTGCGATAATTATGTCGTCAATACGTTTTCAGTGCACAGTCTTTAATTTACGGGCCTAGGAATGGTCGTGAAGTTATGAGTCTTTTAGCTTTGCAGCTCCAATCCGAACAATTATTACTGACAAAAGTTAATGAAAAACTCAGCGTAAATTAAAATTTACTGATTGTGTAAATAGCCAGTGTTGATGTAAAAAAGCAATATAGAAATAAATAGAATTGATATCATTAAACAGCAAATTACAAAAATTGTAGGTATTAAACGAATAATTAAACACTGTAGCGTGATCTCAAAAATAATATGATCAAAATATGATCGTTTTTCATACTCCCGCAGTTAGAATTAGAAAGCAAGTAATGCCATTTCTGACGCCAAAATATTGTTTTATTTCCATAAGTTTAGCAGGGTAAAATTTACAATGTACATATTTATTAGAAATTTGTAAAGGAAATTATGTAGATAATTAACGAGCTAAATTATAGAGTACTTTACAATGAGTATGGATAAGTTTGAACTGTCGTTTCAAACAAAATCTGTCGTAGCTTGTTATTTATTACAAGTATATAATATAATGTATGATACAAACAAATTTCCGTGTAATAGCTATAAGATAAGAATAAACAAAAACAAAGAAACGTCAAACGATAATAAATAAAAATAGGCTAAAATGAATGATGCGTCCTGTTATTACTTGGCTCATGGCTCTACTACCTTACCTTAACGTATTACCTACCTAACTAATTATTGTATCATCATAATTCAATCATAACCCCGAATCTTTATAATTTGTAACATAATACGTAAAAGCGATTAAAACAATAATTTGAAGGCTGTTTCTATTTACTACTATTTTTATGGAATTTTAAAGCTTCTTGTAATCCATCCTAATCACCCATAATTTCCGTTGACCGGACCAGCAAATCCATGTTGTTTTGACAAAAAAAATATCAGTTAAAGGCAAGTTGATAATATTTTTTTCTTGGGTTGATGTTTTCATGCAAATTCATTTCATCTCATGGCGCATACTACCATTTTTTAATAAACTTGGCATGTTATCTAAAACCCTCAATAAAAGTTTATCAATATAATCTTCTAAATCCCCAATTTTTTGCTTTTGATGATCTACACTTTGTTGAAGATTTACAATCATGGCGACAAGTTCCTCTTTCGATTTACGTTCATACTGTTTGTACGTCTCTTTAGGTACCTTGAGGTCACGAAGGCTTGGCGTCCGTTTCAATAAACCGGGAGACCTCTGTTGCTGTTGACTTTGAACAGAGCCTCTGCTACTTTCATTGCCACTGGTGATTGGACGATATATTTCGTCAACACTCAAATGCTTTGATGATGAGAACATAGTTTTTAGAGTTTTTCTCACATTTCCCTTTCCAGAAGATTCCGTTAAATTGGACATGCTCGCACTTACAGTTAACTTTTTTGGTGAAGGCTCAGGTGTTGGTGGTGCCGTGTAAGCTTCGGGTACAAATGAGGAAGCTGTCGCTTCTTCTTCCACGATGACGCTGGGGAGTTGAAACTTTTTAGGTTTTGGGGATGGCTGGAGGCTATTTCGAGTGTTTCTTGGGCTAGATGGACCTGGACCCGGACCAACATTAAGGGTATCTTTACCGCCTGCCTTTTGATCATGATCGTTCTTGTCATCAAAAATATCCTTCAACCCAGACCTTTGGAAAAGTTTTGGACTATTAGTGGGTAGGCTAGAGAGGGAGTCATTGAGTGTATCAGGAATCGACCCCGAGACTGATGCAGGACCTCTTTTTAAAGAACTATCAATCTTCATTTCTAACGGAGTCTCATCCTCATCTTCTTCACTAATTACACCTGGATCATCATTAATAACTGGTAGGTTATTATTTAAATAAACACGGGATGATGAGCTAGTAACACGTAAAGAATCTATGCTGCTAGAAATGGATTCCTTACTGCTACTGTTATACCCACTTTTTTCTTTGTCCTTCTTTTTCTTCTTCTTTCCTAAACTCAAAATACTGCCTAATGATGAACGAAACCCTTCCTTTTTAACTTTACTCGTCAACTCATTCGTGGAACTATTCACTGCAGTTGATTTTATCAGAAAGGCGATTTTGACTTCAATTTCCCCTCTATACTTTGTATCCTTTTCACTACCGGGCTTTGGCTTCAGTGGATACCACTTTGGCCTGGGTTTCGCCGTAACATCAAAATCCAACAGTGGCAGTACCACCCGTCCCAAAAATTTGTCACCTAAGGAAGCCTTATGAAGAACTTTGAGTACCACCTCAGATTTATTTCCCTCCGACGATGGTATCGGGATGTCACAACCTTCATTCCATTCTAAAAGTTGGTCTGACACCTTTTCTTTTACGGAAGATTGGAACTTTTGTTTTCCAATACCGAATATGATGTAAGCGTCATTTGTCCCGTTTTTGCCTTTTATTATCAGGTCTTTGGTGTGAAGAATAGCTACTTGTACGTGCGTTGGAGTTAACATCTTGAAATTTAAGAAATGTTATCACAATCAGTAAGAAAACAGGTAAGTAGTTGTACTGGCAAACTAACTAAAAAACAGTCAAGTCAGATCAGATCAGCGGTGGAACGGCGTTCTCCGTAACTTTTTGAGTCCCTGTGTTTGAATGTATCTATGGATGTCTTTACAAACGAGAACGCCTTGATTTTTATGAACTTTGGCAGAAAATAATACAAAAATGAAAAGAGTAGAGGTCTCGAGGAGAATAATAACCAAAAGAAGTTTTAAGCACAGATTCGTCAATGAAACAAACTTCCAATAGCTCAGTACATTTCAAAAACAGTTTATGCATCAAGTGATGATTAATGGCATTGGCATATCATTCAATATAAAAGTATATTAAACAACATTACACTCTCACATTTATAGTTTGTAAACTGATTGTGCACGTA
>JAQIWN010004958.1:0-10500 GCA_034699025.1 Entomobrya cf. arborea Gr-Col-00668 | reverse complement strand
GTAGGGCCGTACACTACTCTTCCAGCAGTTTTGAAGAAGCAACAAAGATGTCGACATGAGCAAATGCGACATAATGGTTATCATCATGGCACCAATACCAGGCGAGCAGTTGAACCTGCATCATCGTCTCATCAGTGTATGGTAGTTCATAATTGTGGTAAGAAGGTTCAGTTACCGGATGATGTTTAAATATGTCTAGTTCAGGTATTTCCCAAATGTACAACACAAGTGTAGTATTAAATTATATTTTTATATTTTATATTTCTTGGTCTAATCTTGAACTTATTTTATTAGCACTATCTTTTTGGACAATTTGTTTTGGTGCGTGAACAAACAGCTTCATGCATACAGTTTGCTCTGTAAAAATACGATTTTTATTTTTAAATTGACATTGCTAAATATGTAATGTGCAATCACTTTAATTCAATTACTGCAATTGTTGTTAATCATTTTAATTGATAGTTTGATCGTGACTACTGAGTCTCGTTAGTCTTGACAATGGGCAAATTATAGGCTTCCTTTTCAACATGACATAAAAATAAGACTTCATTCATTTATAGTATTCATAATAATCGTAATTAATGTAGCAAAGACAATGCAGTTGCAGTAGCACAGCTCAACAAAATTAGCAGACTACATCGTACAGTTTTGTTTACCATAGTGTTACCAAGCTTGTTTATTTTTTCATGCAAAAATTTGTATCACAATTACACGGGCAGACAGTGCTTAATGATTTTAATGGTTTAAATTTGATAAAAAAAACGATGACGATAAAAAAGGCTGTTGCGTGTGATCAAATGTATAGCTGCACGTTTTACTCATCCTTTCCAACTTAATACAGTTGAAAGTATTCAAGGTTACTTTTATCTTCATTCCATCATATTACCGATCACTATTCCTCCTACAACCAGACAATGTTCATATTATAACTTTTTGCATGAGTGAGAAGAGTCCAAACTGGTGAATGTTCATCAGTACATATAGGGGGCAAAGTAACAAATTGTTTGACACAATTGCATACTCAGGATATTTTTATATAAGTATACCGTATTTGCGATAAATATGAGGCTGCTTTTAAAGTGTGAAATTCACATTAGACCTTTTTTGCTCTATATGTCTAATTGCTTTTAAATATAAAGAACTAGTTTCAAGTTTAATTAGGAATAACACTGGATATGAAAACAAAATACTAGCTAACAAAAACATCGTTGTTGTTGTTTCAAGATTTTTTCCTATTTTTACTACCTGCTTTTATTTAATCTGCTTTGTATTAATATGAGCTCTTTATATTTCTAAAGCAGTGTCATATTTATCGAAAAAAGGTGATGTTTTCGTGTTTGTCTTTTTTTCTTGCTGTTAAAGTGCTAATAATGTATGCTCATCATACTTGTACTTGATGAGCTTTTTTATTGGCAATACATTTTTGACTTTGACCATCGTTATTTCCAATGCTCCAGGCTATAAGTTTCATTTGTATGCATATGCTATGTAATGCAAGGAGCGTGTAATCAATTAATGTAATTTGGAGACATGCCCACTCATCAATCAAACATGTTTCAGATTCCCTACTTGTACTTTGAGTCATTTTTTAAAGTATTTTAGACTAGTATAAACCACAATTTAAATCAAAGTTTTCATTAGTTCATCGTAAAGAAGTTTGTTTTGAAAGAGTAGTTGTAATTTTAATAACGTGAAAGTGGCAATTCAAAATCCATAATGCTTTCCCTTCCATTAATTGGGATATTCCTCATAAGTGTGGGACTACTTTGGTGGTTCCAAAGGGAAAAAAAGAATGGAAACTATAAACCGATTCCAGGTATAAATTAGGATAATAATAAAATATTTTTTTTAGTAATAAAGCAACATTTTTAGAAAAATAAAACAATGGATTTTCATTCAAGGTCCGATGGGAGTCCCACTATTTGGAAATGTATTCCAGCTTGGTTCCCAAATGCATACGAAATTTGCTGAATGGGCTCAAAAATATGGAAAAATCTATCAGATAAGACTTGGAACAAGACAGTAAAGCTTTTGATCTAATTTATCAATCAGGTATCCCAAATCCTTAATTTAACTGGACAGCTACTAATGTGCACTTTTCCTACGCTCAACAGAGTTGTGGTAGTTTCAGACCCAAAATGGGTGAAAGAGATGTTTGGTGAAATTACATTTTCTGGGAGGAGGTTCTTTGAGGGATTTGAAATGTATGAAAATGAGCCATTAGGTAAATTGTGGTTTAAGATGAAATTTATATTGCTTTAAATGAAAGACTGATGAGTATTTTTTTCTAATGCTTTTATTTTAAACTAAGGTATCGCAAGTATTGAAGGAGAAATGTGGGAAGTACACAGGCGATTTCTTTTACGTCAGTTAAGAGACTTTGGGTTTGGAAAACGCAATATGGAAGAACTTATAATGGAAGAAGTGAAGGAAACCATTGACCGCTTACAGAGTTTTCCTGAGGGATTAGTTAATGACATTAAGGGTATTTTTCAAATCGCAGTTGTCAACTCTCTGTGGATGATTGTTGGAAATAGGAGGTTTAAGCATGATGATCCAAAAATCCATAAAATGATAAACGATGGAAATAGGTACTTAACTAAATGGCTGATGGATAGGCAAATTCATTAAAATGGTTAATGAAGAGATTTAGCTGGACATTATTTTTTGTAGAATGATGGAGGAGATTATGAAAAGAGCTATAATTTTGTTCGTTCCGTGGACAAGACATTTTGTACCAAAGATTAAGAATTTCGATGAATTGAAAGCGGAAGGAGTAAAATTTTATGTGGATGCTGTGGAATATCACAAGAAAACACTTCAAGAAGACTCCCCTAGGTTTGCTGATATTTATGTCAAAATTACACGTATTTAATTTAAGATGATTTACTGATATATTTGATATAACTAACTTGAATATTATAGAGATTTCATTGATGTTTATTTGCAAGAGATGAAGGCAGAAAGTAATAATCCTAGTTCCATGTTTTACGGAGCTCGCGCAGGTGAACAAGCAATTAATACAAATTAATAGAACTTTCATAGAGGATTTGTTCAATGTTGAATTGTGTTCTTTGTAATATCATTAGAACGCCAACTTCATGCTCTTATGGCGGATCTGTTTTTCGCTGGTACGGATACAACATCTACAACACTGTCATGGATTGTCTTACATTTGACAAAAAATCCGGAAATTCAAGCTAAACTCCAAGCAGAAATATCCGCTGTTACAAATGACACACGCAATGTAACGCTACCAGATCGACTGAGGTACCAAACAATGCTTACGAAACAAATTGAAACAATTTTTTTTTGTGTTCTGAGCTGTATTGATAATCATGTTTTGTTTGAAATTTTTTTTAGCATGCCCTATGCATTAGCAATCATAGAGGAAACCCTTCGTCATTCATCCATAATTGGAGCAGGAGCCCAGCATAAGGCGCTTGCAGACAAAGAGTACAGAGGGTACCTCATTCCCAAGGACGCTTGGATTTTCCCCAATATTTATTTCTTGCACCACAATAAAGAAGTTTGGGAAGACCCCGCCAGTTTTCGTCCACAACGCTTCCTCTCCGAAGACCAAAAAACTTTTAAGAAAAATGAAAGTGTTATGCCCTTTCAAGCAGGTCGTAGGGCATGTCCTGGAGAGACTTTGGCTAGAGACACATTGTTTTTGTATTTGACTAATATTTTTCAGAAATTTTCAATAACCCTAGATCCAAATTCAATTGAACCAGACACACTCCCAAAAGGTGGATTTATTTTAGCCCCGAAAGATTTTTCGGTTAAATTAGTGGAGCGGAATGTAAACTAAATGTATTGTATACGCAACAATGCCTAGAATAAAATAAAATACTTAACATGACGTGCATTCGCTAATTGATTTTTGAGACATTCATTTTTGGAATTCATCAGTCATCAAGCTACAACATAAGGTTGCAAAGTTACTATATCAAAGTTTTCATATAAATTAGATTAAATATAAATGAACAGCCACTACGAATAACCCTATTTGAGTGGCTGTCAAGCTGAATTTTTTAGTAATTTATGTTTGTTTGATAGGGCATTTCATACGTTTCTCCATATATCCTTATTCTTATGAAAAATTTCCTATCCAATCGACTGAAATTACTGCAAAGATATACCGAGATGCGGGCTTACACTGAGCAGTATTGTATATTGCCACTCAGATTAACGATATTAAATTGGTCATTGTGTCATTATCTACCTTTAACTACCTATGGAGCTTATACCTTTCACTTCTTGCCTTCACAAATTCTAATCCACTGGAAAAAACCTTCAGGTTCTCATCTTTTTTTCCCATCGTGGGATGCATCGTAGAGCCGAGGTTCGAAGGCGAAAAAGGCTAAATATTCTATTTTGCAGATGTATTTTACTCATGTATTTCAGGATGGATTTAGTTGTATCATCTTGATGGATCTGATGGTAGGTTTTGGGGTGAAATGAGTAACGTCAAACCTCATTGATTCTATTTAAAGAACAATACCTTAAAGGCAAGTGAAAGCACAATGGCCTTCAAATAGAGCCAAGGTGATTATTAAGTATTTTTAAATCCGATTTCTCCAGAGACTATGTTAAAACCTTGGTTAGACATTTCAATGCTTTCAAACAACAAGGCTATTAATGCAAGACGATTACTCGTGTTAACTACTCTATTCATTCTTTAGCACGAAACACATTTAAGTTTGTAAGTATTGGCCAAATGACACGAAATGATGTCGTTGACCCTTCTTTAGATATCCACTATTCGGTTCAAACCGATTGAGTTGCTCATAAAAAATAACGTACTATTTTAAAAATCAAGACGACATCAGAAGCAGACTCCCTATCTACTTTTGAGATTGAGCAATGTTAGGTCATAATAAATAGTTTAACATGTAGGAACAAGGAACAAACCAGATTTCTTGTCGACATCATCGACAAAACGTTAAATTAATGGGCACTATAATATATTGTGTGCCTTGTGCACTAATATGATATTGTTGTTTACATGAATGAGACTGAGAACTGAAACAATAAGAAACCCTTTTAAGCTTCACAGCTCAAATGACAACAATATGTCCAAACGAGTGAAAGGTCTCTTCGATAACTTCATGTCTAGAGCGAATTAACTTGCTTGTATGCTAATGATATATCATAGTGCATAGTACTGATGTAGGTGACGGTGACAGTAGTAAATGCATATGCATTTCTGTAATATCAGAAGTACATACTACAAAATGAATTGTTATATTATGCAATACATGCAAAAAGGGTGAATAGAGGATGATTGCCTAATTTCAAGAGCCACTCCCACTTCGCTCACTTCATAGCTTCAAAAAAGCTACAATACCGTTGGGATGTCAAAATGTCAAATAGGTGATGTGTCAAGAATGCCACTTTGTTGATTGGCGAGTTCAGCCTTCAACAATTGATCTGCTTAGAATCAGCTCCAGAGTTCACTTTGTAATTGTGCGTGCACAGTGCACAAGAATGAACGTTCTTCAGAAGGAATTCATGTTACCTTCACATCTTAAAAGTGTACAATAACAAGATACAAAGATGCAATGCAAACAAAATTATCTACTGATCTGATCTCTGGGTTCTTCCTGTATACGCACACACTTACATTCACCAGCTTTTAAAGTGAGTGGTTGCTTGTACACCTTTAAATTTGGTTCAGTTGTAATTCAACCCTTCGAAGGATTGCATGATTATATTGTTTTCTTGGTTAAACAAAGTTTACAAATTCACAATTAATTATATAAATACGATCAAAAAGTTCCATTTGAAATTCGAAGTGAGATAATTTGTTAAAATGTTTAAAACCATTTCTTGTATTGCTGTGTTGTCGGCGTTGGTGGCCCTTGCCTCATGTGACAGAAAACAAGACGTTCTTTTTGCAGAATACGGAAGTTTTGAGACTAAAACAGACTTCTACAGTGAGGACTATCTAAATGGTGAGTATTTCACATTAATTTACTACTTTGATTTTTTTAAATCTTGTTAAAAGTCATTCGTTTAAATACTTTTTCGATTTTTTATGCAGGTCAATCAACTTCTCTCGAAACTAGAGGAGCATGTAAAAATCTTCCTAAAAGCTGGCAAAAGAGAGCTCTCTCTGTCGACACTAAAGGAACCTGTGCTAAAGTATGTGATGACATCGACTGCAAAGGTACATGTATCTACGTCTATCCAGCCCACGGAGAGCAACAGTTGTCAAAGGTTAAAATGGCCAGAAAAGTCGTTTCCGTCCAGGGCTGTTTCCAAGACAGAAATAATTAGTTTAAAAAGCTTTATGAAATTGTTAAAATTATGTGAACGTATTACATGGGCAATGCACATTTCAAGAATTTAGAGTTTATTTTTTTACGAAAATGGTATTTCAATAAATTCTCGTAAAATTCATCAACTAGTATAGCCAATGTAAATGTAATTAAATAAGAATCAATATTTCACTTCCCAAATTTATACGTTTTAATACCATTTTTTATATTGAAGATCATATGCATGGGTTAAATTTTTCTTTCATATAACTGACTTACTTTTGTTGGCATAAAATTATCATCCACATTTATGCGTTTTTGTTGAACAATTCACTCAAATATCTATGCATTACATAACAACCGATTTTGGCTAGAATAAAAATCATAAACTCAGGAACGATTCGTTGAAATATACCATTCCAGATTTACACACAATTATGGCACGTTGAGTTAGAATGGTACTATGTACTTGTAATAATCGAACTTTTATCTGGACAAGCATCAGCGTTAGATTCATCACCACAGTACATGCATTGTGAGCTCATACTTGTAAAAAACTTATGTATGACGAACATAGATATGCTCCAGATGTTTGAGTCACTGTAAAAAAAAAGAAAATTCTCTGTTCGATAATAAAAGCCTTATGTGTACAATATTATAAATAGATTATGCATGTTACATTCGTCACTCCGATACATAATATCTGACACATTACCTAACAAACAGCTCGAAAATAAAAGACTTTTTGCACGAAACGACAAGGCAAGTCGTTTAGTTCATGTGAAGAAGTTATGTTGTAGTATTCTCAACAGCTTAAGCACCAATTAGCCGTGAAATTGGTTTTTCATTTGCCGAAGAGTACAAGATTGGATTTTCTAATTAAATCAGGACGATTGTTACAGTAAGTTAACCAATTTTCTTGTGAGAAGCATGCTTGACTTAATAAGAATTGACTCAACAGTTCAATTTTGTGCAAGCAAATATGTAGCTGATATTTTAATAATCTAAATCCCTGTAATTTCGAATTTTTAGATTGCCGGTAATAGTAGGTCATATAATCATGGCAAACTATGGAAAGTATGAGCCAGTCAATAAAACTCAGTATCAAGTATGCTGTATTACAATGAACATGGGAGACAGACTGCGTTTACTTGCATGTCCTCCAGAGGTTATACCACTTATCCGAGAAAGTATTCAAACAACTTGGGGAAAAGTCCAGGACGAGCGGCCTTACAATGGTTCACATGAATTCAAACTCAAAGGTTATCCTTGGTACGGGCAGGGGGATGACGCTGTTTCCTCACGACGGCTACTTGCCTCCATTTTAACTGTGATGGCAAGGAATGGCTGGAATTTACTGCAGTCAACAGACGTTAGCAAAAAGGAAGGAGACAAGGACTCCCTTTTCTTTGAACGTGGCGTAGTAGATGCAGATGCCAGTCTTTTTGCTGTTTCATTCAATATGGGTGATCGCATCCGAATTGTTGACGCACCAGGATTTTTACCTTACATCAAGGAGGCAGTAAATACCTTTTGGCCAAGAGGCATTCAGAATGAAAGAGAGTATCACGGAAGTGTAGAGTTGAAGTTGGCTGGAAACCCTTGGTATCCGACGGGTGACGAAGCTGTTCATTCCAAACTCCTTTTGGCCCAAATAATTGCAAATTTTCGGTCCGTAGGATACAAGTTGTATGCGTCAGTTGACATAAGTTATGGGACTGATGGAAGGGATTTGGAAAGTTGGGTGTTTAGGAAAGTAGGAGAAAATTGGCAGTAAGGAAAGGATATTTTATACGTGTACATGGCGAAATAATGCAAGCTATTTATGACGATTTCAAACTTATTACTGTGATTCATTCCGTGCTTTATTATATTTAAGATATATATAAGTACTAATAATTATACTATATGAGAATTATGCTTTATAGAGTCTGTGAAAATAATATTCAATATTATTCAGTACGGTGGGGTGTGTCCTGCGGTACTTCACGTTGATTGATTATTACATCAAAATACAACGTAATAAATTGCGATCATTTGCTGAGATTATAAATTCCTTATAGTGTGAAATATAATCCATAAAATCTTTTGTATATTATGCACATTTTGTACACGGATCGATTCTAGCTTGGATATTTTCATGAAATCTTAGGAATTTGTGTCAGTAAACCGAGTGAGAAGATTGATTGCATTATATTGGAGTATTAGAGTAGAGCGTAGCATATTACAAACGAGTATCGGAAGCCAGATTATATTAGCCGTCCCTGAAATTACATTCCCAGTTCACACATTCAATTGAAAACTGACTTTCTTACTTATTCGAGGAAAAGGCTGCAAAAATTGTCTTGATCCAATACTGTGTTTAAAGAGATTGTTGTTTCATATTGTTCAAAAAAGTTTGGAAACTAAAGATTTTAACTTACTAACAAGCAATGATAGTTTTTCTCACACTCCTTAGTGAAAACAACGCATAATTACCGAGAAAATGGCAAATTTAGGAACGTACGACCCAGTTAATAAGGGGACCATTCGTGTTTGCTGTATGACTATGAATATGGCAGACCGTTTGCGATTATTAGCATGTCCCCCAGAAGTGGTGCCTCTTGTAAGGGCTGCCATAGTGAAAAACTGGGAACCTGGAGTGCATGTTGAGCGTGGTTACAACGGAAGCCATGAATTTAAACTAAAAGGTAAAATCAAATGTCGTTTTAGCGTTGAATTGATATACCAATTAAAAGTTGCATTAAATTTGCAGGAAGTCCTTGGCATGCTCATGGTGATTGTGCAATTTCATCAAGGCGCCTTCTCTGTGGTATTCTTACTACAATGGCTAGTGTCGGTTGGAACCTCATCCAGTCCACCGACGTCAGCAAGCGCGAAGGTGACAAAGATTCCCTATTTTTCGAGAAGGGTACTGCTGACCCTGATGCAAGATTGTTTGTCGTGTCATTTAATCAAAGTAATCGCATACGCTTAATTGACGCACCCGATTTCATGCCTTGTATTTTGGATGCATGTACCCAGTACTGGGTCAAAGGAATTGAAGAGGAAACCGAGAATAATGGCTGCACTGAACTTAAGTTGAAAGGAAGCCCCTGGTACCCGATTGCAGAGGATGCAGTTAGATCAAAGCTCGTGTTATGCAAAGTTTTAGCAAATTTCCGATCCCTGGGATATAAATTGTATGCAAGTGTAGATTTAAGTTATGGAACTGAAGGGACGGACTTGGAAACATGGGTAATGCGGAGAATTTGGCACGACATGGAATACGTGCCAACAGCCTGTCAGTCTTGTGGACGATTTTCTAATAAACCAGATCATCTGGAGGAAAAGCAAGAAGATGACAACGTGAATAATATTGATTCTGATTAAAGTTACATAAATTATCAAAAACAGTGACTTAACTAATGTTTAGAATAGCATCATGCCAGTAATGTAGTATAAATTAGCCTACTAAATTTTATGTTGTTAGTAGTTTACAAGCAAAAAGCGGGATTGTTCATGATTAACCTTCAAATAAAATGTTTCCCATTTTAAAACTAAAATCAACACTTAACACTGCACAGTTACTATTATTGCCTTTAGAACAAAGCCACCCAATCGTGTTTAAATATTTGTTCTCACAAAAATTCATTTGCTCATTATGTTCAAACCTGAAAATTTGTTCAGATAGCTAAACGCATACAAATAGTTAACATGCCATGTATCCAAGCTGAAGATGAACAAAAGAACAACCTTGAAGGAGGAAATGAAATCCGAGACGGATGTTGTATGCATATTTAATTTATTGGCTAAAAGCGTACAATCAAGCAATCAATTTGATTGTATGGAATAAAAAAGAAGGTAAGCAATAATCTCTATCTGTGTTGATAGTTCGTCACTATTGTCAGTCTAACTTGCTTGCTTGAACCCGAAGCTTGAACATTATGATAAAGATAGGGTAGAAACCACCTACATAAATGATACAACATTTTTAGAGTGAAATTTCTCGGCAACAACAAATTAAACACAGTTATGTTATTGGAATTGAGATTTAAAGCACGTAAAACGTACTTTGATGTACATGTATATGTACAATGATTTGTTTTGAATCTGAACTTCAAAAATTATTTCTTATCTGTGATTTCACACGGAAGTTTTTCTGCATTCAATACTCAGATTCTTCGGATATGTGAACTTTCAATTTCCAATGCAATATAATATTCCATTTTACATGCATAGTGCAAGGTGAAAA
>JAQIWN010004957.1:0-10501 GCA_034699025.1 Entomobrya cf. arborea Gr-Col-00668 | reverse complement strand
TAATCGAATGATGAAGTATACCAAACTGCTGCCAAACTGGATGGACACATTGTTAAATTACAATAAAATTGATGACAATCTAATGGAAAGTTGTAATAAAACAGCTGTACTTTTACCAGATTTTACAGCACATGCATTATACTATAAACTAAAAAAAGCTAAGAAAAGTACATTTTTGGGAAATGACTTGAAATTTAAAATGTTTTATGGAATGAAGTTTTCAAGGCGAGTCAATCCACAATTACTCGTTAGAATGCAAGGTTTATATAATGCAGGGATTTGGGACTGGTGGACTAAACTTATGGTTGACTTTATGCCTAGAATACAAGGTGGATTTTTAAAAAATGGACATTCACCTGCAAAAGCTTCAGACTTAAATGGCAATATTGTTGTCGTGTTTGTTATATACAGTGCTGGTATTTTAGTTGGTATCTTAGTGTGGATTTTTGAAATAAATATACTGCTTAAAATATTTCGAATTTTGTTAAAATTTGGTAATTTATGCTACAACAGCTTGTTTTCTTGTTAAAATTGAATTTTAAAGTTAATCCTGTATATTTTTATTAAATAAGGTTTCAAATAGCCACAAATTATTTAGGTACTTAAATGGATTAAGACATGTCAACGTTTTATTGAAATAATTTAATATTTGAATTGCAATTTGAAAATATTTGTTTTCTTGTCATAGCTGTGTGAAAAACGTAAGCATGTTTTCACAACTAAATTTAAAAATGGGTTCATATAAAGTTAAACGTTTATGCAACATCTAAATATCATACTAAATTAAACATTTCAACAAAAACATAGCAAAGGTTTAGAAGGTCAGCACGAATTGAGGACACATGAATATTATGACACTGTCCCACATGTGCAAAATGTGTTTGGAAGGGTTCACGTCGTAAGCTGTGGTTCACGCGGAATCGAACCATTTCCATTTATTAAGTTTGTGGTTGTTTACAAGTAGCAGGTGTGGGTATTTATATTTATATCCGTAATTCTGCCATCTATTACAATTGTTAAGCTGATGATGATGATAGTGGCAGGTCATCGCTCTGGTGATTCGTACATTTAGCATTTATAAAGTTTTAGTGGAGCAAGGTAACCCATTCGCAACAAATTTTGACAAAAAGAGACAAATGAGGTTCTTGATGAGTGGAACACTATTAGCAGGTTTAGTGCTTAGCAATGCTTTTAAAAGTGAGAATGTTTATAAAATTGTATTGCCAAGAGCACAGATTTCTTATTACAACATTGACGAACTTATGGAAGATAATGTAACAGTGAATACCCTAATTAACAGTTTTACCTATCTGAGTCATTATTTCATACCATGCAGATTTATACATCATGTAAGTTAGGTCTGGATGCACAATTTTCAGAACTGTAAAGGTAGAAGCTTCTATGTTCATAGAAATTTGTAGCTTTTTGAGCTAGGTTCAATGGCAAACGTACTACCAGACACAGAGAAGGTTACGAATTATGCTGAAATGGACCCCGAGGGCTCGATGTATTAAAGGAGCCTGTAGATAACCCTGATGATTTGGTAAAGGGGCATATCTTGAAATTTGATGATAATGCTCAAATGATTCAATTTGGAACTGTTTTGCAAAACCGTTTCTCTAACGAAAGCAGAAAGTTTTGTTCCAGAACAGTTTGAATAATTGTAGAAAAAACTGCGTGCGTGCTGCCAAACCATTTAGCAAGAAATTCACATCGATTGCTAAAAAAAATAGCAAAACACTCGGATATTAGTAGTAACAAGTATAAGGCACCAGAATTGACATTTTATTACGAGAAGTCATACGTAACATTTTCAATACTTCAAAGACTTTCGTTTATTACAAACACTGGGTTACTGGAATGGTGGCCTAAATTTATTAACCAGTCGCATATAATTTTTGGCGCCGAAAATACTTGTCCAACGAAACCCATTATGACGGAAAAAAAATTGTGATATTTTTATTTCGTGTTAGAGGTCTGTCAATTGCTCTAATTATCCTAGTCTTAGAGCTGCGAAGATACATTATTTATAACTCAAAATTAGGATTAAAAGTTTGTATGAGAAAACTTCAAAAACTAAGTAAGTTTAAAATGTATTTAAAGCAAGGTTTTGATGCATTGACTATATCTGAAAAATCTAAGTACACGTCAAAGTAGCTTAACGAATTGTGTTGCATGTTATTTGGAATAATTGCAGTTTGATCGTGTGATTTCGGTGGTCCAAAATGGACATATGTTTATGTTATACATTTAAGTTTATCGACTTTTATTTGAAACAAATGAGCCAAAATGGTCTCGTACTTAATCTTAAAGGACTCTGTACTTGATCTCGTGCTTAAATCAAACTATAAAGTTCCGGTTGGACCTCAAAGTTTAAAAATTCTTTCATTGTTTTACTTATTACATGAAAAAGGAATATCTGTGCAGATAATTTACTCCATAAAATTTCAAAAAGATTCATTTTGATGGTCTTTTGAATTCGCATTTGTTACGAATAAGCGTATTTACTTGAGTTAATTGTTCACATTGTATACCGCAAAAAAGCTTGTTTTTAAGACATTTCCATTATAAAATTTGTTCAAAGTAAGTTATCAAGGGAATACTTCCTTCAAAAAACTATTGAAAAACATTTGTATTCGTGATAACATATTTCGAAGGGTTAACTACAACATAACCTTGATGGAAATCTTTAAAAATTAAAGGCTCCCGAGCTTTGTTAAAACCCCGTAAAATAAAACTGCCTTGTTTGAACTAACTCCTTTTATTTTGAATCTCAACAGTGTTTTTTATTACAGATGCACAATCAGGAGCTTCTCTTTTTACGAGTGTTGATGGATGTTTACCCTTTTGTATTCCAGTGATTCAACCGAACAGTTGAAGACCGATTATATATTTTTTAAATAAAAACAAGAAGGTTTGGTTGTTAGTTCAAAGCGATGGGTAATTAAATCAGTGTTTTAAAAATTCCGTAGATATATAAGCTGTGTTTGTTTAAGCCGAACCCCGCACGAACGCATTTGTTTAACTTTGGTGGTAAATGAAAAAAGAACAAAGCACAGAGAGAGAAGCTTTTTTAGGTCCAAGTTCGTTGCGTATGCAAAATGTACTGACGGATGCTGTCTCTTGATTAAACAAACAGTTGATAATTACAAACATGCACATTCCACATGCACAATCAGCATTAAAAACTAGATCAGAATCCATAAATGTAATTAAAAATTTCCCTGATGCACTGAGGTGATTTGGTGACCTTATTCGGGTAAGTAAATATCAGCCAGGCTTATGTTAAGAGGTTAAAAATTATAATTAGATTAAAAATGCTGAAGTGAGACTATCCTCGCCAAAAAGTGAAGCAATCCTCGCCGAGAAAAGGGATACCATTCTCGCCAAAAAGTGAGCGAATCTCCGCCCAGAACCAATAAATGTAAAAATTGGAACTTCATTGATGAATGCCATCGGCATTTTCGAAAAATGCATTTTTCACGCTAGAAAATACATTATTGAGCTTCGAGAGCCACAACTCACACTTTGTCACTAGGGTAGGTTCTGTCACTTCCCTCCGCCTCACGCGGCTCCAGCTTCCCTCGCCTTACTCGTTACCTGTGCCCGCTGCGCTTCGCTATAACACTTGATGATTTATAAAACAACTTAGTATAGCCTTCGAATAAATTATTTCACTAGCAAATTTAGGGGGCAACGTAAAATGCACTAAGAAACTAAGATAGTGCACATGTAGGTAAAGGCATCAGTAGGTTCTTGCTATCGGATTATCTTTTGTACCTTCATGTCACTGTCAAAGAACAATAGACATTTAGGAGCTCAAAAGCTAGGATGATGGGCGAGCTGAGGTATGGACGAGAAAAGACTGTAAACCATTGAGGTAGTTCCATTGTAAGTTATGGTCCTGTGTAATTTAAACAAATTTTCATGGTTTATTTGTTTTAGCAAGATATTCAGCAAATATTTATTGTTTTTGTTTAATGTTTACTCAGAAAATCAGTCTTTTGTTCTAAAATTAAGATTTAAACTATTATGATGAACTTTAGTATCAACACAAAAGCTTTCGACTTTTTTGAATTTTGAAGTGAAAGTATTGTAGCTTGTTTAACTCAAATATTGCCAAATAATACCTGAGTAACTCAAAAAATTGAAGTTGAAGTTTAAAAATAGGTTTGAGTGACTGTCGTTATCGTACTATAAACGGTTTAAAAAGAGCAATTATCTTAAATTAATAAAACTTTCAATTTTAATTCATTAATATAATTGACTCGGAATGAAAAATGAATTTCAATAAAATTCCTAACCCTCGCTTATGCAACTCTGGGGGCTATCAATAAAAACTTACTGATAAAATATCAAGACTTGCTTCACAAGTCAAATCTTCGTGTCCAAACTCTTTTTTTAAATGCTCTCAATGATTTGTAATACAATTTAAACATCCAGATAATAATTGATTCCAAAATCAATTAAGTATCAAAATGGTTTTGAAAAAAGCGAAAATTATAATCCAATTAAATTGTTAAAATTGAATTAAAACAAGTTTAATCATAAGATTTTACAATTCTTAGAATTCCAACTAAACATTAAAACTAAAAGTAAAATCCAATTACACTCATGTCAGTTAATGAATTTGAAATCTTTGTTAAATAATTAAAGCAATTAAAGTTTTTGATTAGTTAGGTATAAATAATTTTTTCTGACTTAACTCAATCATTCTGGACTACGGTTTGTTTTTCACAAGAAGTTCATTCGGGTTACCAGCACTAAAGGACTGCCGAGGGCATTTGAAAATAATGTAAATAATTTTGACTCAAACGTATAAAGCTGCATAAGTTACTTATAAGGTGGACTTACAGATATAGTAAGAAACTGTGCAGAATTTAGGTAAAATATACTATATATTTTCTATTGTACCAAAGCAACCTTAAGAACCAAATATTTTAAAATTTCAGAGATCCGGCAAAGACTAAAATAGGTTTACTGCAACAAATAGAAATTGAGATTTACCCTATGTGAATATATAGATTAAAAGGTACTAACTTAGAACCTCCTTTAAAACTATTTCGAAGAAATACACAGAACTAATAAAACCCATGTCCCTTACTTCTGCAGTTCTTAAAATACATGCTTGCTTAAGACAAGTGATTCCACCAACGTATTATGTCGACCTACCAGCACATCGTTTTGTGAAAAGTTCCATTCACTCGAAATATCACTACAAGCGATTTCGAAATATTTGTCGCTTCGCTGCAATAACATTTTTCTTTCCAATTTTGGTAGTTCGGTTACTATGGCTATTTTATCACTGGAACACATACACTAATTACAATTTAGAGCAAGCTATTATATACAGTGTTGTAGTATGCTTATTCATCATAGGTTGTGCCGCAGACACTGCATTACACACCAAAAAACTTACAATAATCTTCGTTGGAAATCAACTGCTTCAAATTTTGAGAAAGAACATAATAATAAATAATTCACAAAATTTACTAAATTTGACTATTTTTGGCAAGCGATCTGTACAAGAGATTTGCATTTATGGATTCTCGACATGTTTTATTTTATTTTTAGTTCCTTTATCAGCCGCTCCGCTTGCATTTTCATACTTTCCCCTACAGCTCATTTTCGGATCCAATTACGTTGCAAAATTCTGTGAACTTGTTTTATTTGCGTTTATTACAACCTATTACGCATTTACTTTTCTATCCATGTTATTCCTTTTGATTATATTTCTTGAAATTTTATGTTCCTACACGAGACAAATGTGTAGCCCATTAATCCAATCTAAATTTTATTCCTCAATTTGTCGGTACAGAATTGCTCAGATTGTCATGAATCCGGTAAATTAAATAGTAGAACAATTCATAGTCATCTTTATTGTTTTTGGAATTTTCTCAACTTCTTTTTGTATGACAACTTCAATAACAATGTTTGGCAAAATCAACGCACTAACGTACACGATCTTCCCAGCGCTTGTTGTTTTTTCTTTGTTTAATGCGATGGTTTTGTCATTTTTTGGAACTATTACATATCAGCAGAGTAAAATTTTTAAAGCAATTTGGTTAGCGCGTTTGACAGGAAAACGTGACAAGAGGTTGTTAAAAGCGTATAGACCTTTTGGATTTTTTTTAGGACCCTATGGAATTTGCACTGCTAAGCATGGACTTTGTATTTGGGATGATATAGCTCATAATACTGCTACAACAGTTTTATTGGACTTGCTGTGAATATAATAAATAAAGTTGCAACCAAAATAAGTTTAATTGTGCGAACGAAAATATTTTAGGAGAAAATAGGCTTCAAAACTATTTATTGAGTTTTACATTCTAGCTTAGTAAATAAAATGGCCTAAGATTACAAGAAGTTTTAAAAATCCATTTCAATACTTATTTTTTTTTTTTTTTGAAATTGGATACACCTCCTCCTACACAGTCACAATAACTTTTCCTTAGTATTGCTTGAAGTGAAACAAAAAGTAAATAAAAAATTGGCGTTTGGAAATGTTCTTTAAAAATATTTACTCAGTGGGTGCCCAGTAGCGCAAATATGCTACTTTCCGGTAGCGCAAATGCGCTACTGGGAACCAACTGTGATTGGATAAAGTGTTTTAAACCATTTTTAAGCTCTATAATTCAATATTATAATTCTTATTCCGACTAACTATATTATCTTTATATGAAATTACATTGTACTTGGAATTACCAAAATTTTCAGTTTAATTGTGACACAAATTTTTGTTGTTGAAATCTTCCGTGAATAAAACTTACAATTTTTTACCAACAACTACAAAACTGCTACATTTAATTTTTTTTAAAGATGCATTGGATGGTCAAGTTGCTTAACTAAGGCAAAAACCATTAAAAAACACAAAACTAATTTAGTAAACATATGTCTGCATGTACTTGACTTGTTTCACTGTTGCGCAAAATCTATAATCAGAAAAATACGTAAATTAGAACATATCAACCATATGATATGAAACAAGAAAGGCCTACTTGAACCAAATCGCTTTTCTTTTAAACTGTGTTTCCATTAATTCTGGTAATTAATTTTGACATTTTAAAAGCAGTTATTCCAGCGACTCCATTATCGTTTTCGTACCATTAACTTATATTAATCTTCAAATCAATTTTAGCTATTCAAACAATATCGAGTTTCTTTAAAGGCTTATTGACAGTCGATGGTGGATTTTTTGTTTGGCATTGTTATCCACCATCTATATTATTGGTAAATATGCGTGTAAGTGTAACATAACTTGTTTCATAAATATTGTCAGAAGTACAGAATTGCCCAAAATGTATTATATTGTGGTAACCTGGTATTTTGGTCAATTCTTGACGATTTTTTTCTAGTACGTATTTGGTGGGAATTTTATGGAAATTGTTGGGCTTAGAATAATAATTCATTTAAATGAAAAACTGGTATTATTAGGGTGTCAAATATGTCATTAAATAATCTGTAACTATGTAGATTATCATTAATAAAATGCATATTCAAAACTTTGCAAAGCCATTCTGAGTAATATTCACTGAGAATTTTTTAAAAGTTAAAATGTCCCGGCATTCTGTTCAAGTCCATATGAGACGGCTTTACATAAGGTGTGACATGCGAGCAAATTTGGAAATTAAAAATGTCTTGTCTTGTGTCTCCTAACGGGTTATTACGGCACGAGAGTGTCGAATTGTGTAATACATGGTTTTCGTTAGATATAATCAATTAAGATACTACTGCCGTCATGTTATATGGTTGTTTTAGGATAAAGTATATAACATAAAGTACCTCAAAATGTTAATTTATTAAAAACGTATGTGTGTACACGTGCGTTATTATGAACTTTTAGGAACAACCAAACGGCATTTATCATTTCGAGTTAATCTGTTAGGCAAGTTCGCAAATTCTTTTCACGGTACGATACTTAAAGTAAGAATATTCAAATATTTTATCCCTTTTATACCGAAAAGCAGAACTACAAGCAATATCTTTGAAAGTTAAAATTTTTAAACCAGAAATGAAGGAAAAGTCTTTTTTAGCTGATTCATTATATTCCCTTATATTTATGGTTTTATTTATGCATGGTGCTACTGTTGAACCAATTGGAAGTTGCTTAGTTACATTTGTCAGCGAGTTGGAATTTCCAGACATGGATGCCTACAAGCTCCTTTTAGACAACAATCGATACACGTTTATATTCTTTGGAACAGTTAATCTTAAGCTAAAGTTTATTTCAGACGACCTTTCAGATGACGATTTTAAACTTAACGTTAAAACCGGATTTTTAAGGTTTAACTTTCATTATTCAAAATTGTGTATGGTCTATTTCTTGTTAACTTATTCATTAAATGGCACTTTAACAGCAATTCAAACTTCTGGATATAGCACATCAGACAACGCACTTTTTCTGATTCGAACACAAAATGAGAACGATGAAATTCTGAACGCTTTTAAAACCGGAATATTTAAAAATGATGAAGATTCTGAAGTGCATTTAGCCATTTTTAATTCAAATTTGGCATTTTTTACTCTAACTAAAAATACTATTAATATTTGGAGTGTATACTGTTATACATGTCGTGAAACAGTTTTTGAACTCAAACAATTATATAATGCCAAATCATTTAAAAAAGTTCACTCGCTAAGTAAACATTTGAACAGCTTTCATTATGGTAATGGTGGATTAGTTTATGGAGCATCAGACGGCTCGGGATATAAGCGAGCTTGGAGGCTACCATCATGTAGTTTAATTTTGGGTCGTCTAGCATTTCACCAAAATCTACACAAATGCGGCACCGGAGAATCCATTGCATTAATTGTTGCTACAATGTCCAAAAATGTAACGATATCTGAATTTCGTCCATTTGGTCAAAAAGGCAAACCTGGGGATACATGGCGGTTAAGTATAAGAGCTGCGCCAATATTTCAGCGTTCGCGACCAACCAATATTTTAGTGTACCGATGGAAATCTGTTTTTAGCCACCAAGACATTTCTTATTTGTTCTATTGCAAGGATATTAAGTCACTTTTTGTGACAAACTGGTGGATATATCTTACTGTGTTTAATTCAAGCATTTGGATAATATTTTTAGTAACTTTATTTATATATGGTTTAGTATTTTATAAAAGCGCAAGGCTAATGGTTGATTTGATTTGGCCATTTTTAAATTATGGACTTAGTTTAAATCATCCACGAAAATTTATTGCTAGCTATTTGTTAGGAGCTTTAGTTTTAAATACTTATTATAACGCATCAGTGTCAACGAATTTTTTGGGGCTACACATTACGCAAACTTTACAGGACTTTATCACACTCAACTACAAACTGTATTTTGGAAGCATTGCGCACATAAACTTGTATCTAACAATGGCCACTAACGCTCAACTACTCGCAATAAAAAAGTTTACAAAGCTTGCAGATCCAAGAAAGATTTTTTATGACGACAAGCACTACAAGCTTAAAGGAAATACTAAGGAAAAGCTACAGGAAATAAGTTCGAAGAAACTATTTTTAGCCGGGAAAGGCACATTCTTTGGTTTGGCAGGAATTCTAGGAATAGTCGATGCAGCAGTTGTAGAAGATGACTACTATTGCGGGCGACATGAGCTACCAGACTATGTATTTTCACCGCACAAAGCAATATTTAGATTTTCTGGAGTCAGTTCTGGATCTGTGCAAGCTGCGTTTATGAATTTGGTGGAAACTGGGTTTTTAATGCAGAGTGAAAAACTGCTAAGGAAGAAACAAGTTTTAAGGGAAAGGATTAAGTGGACTGAAGTGTCTAATGCCTTAGGAAGACCGAGGGCGGTAGGATTGTGTTCACCACTGGGGTATGTTGGCATGGGTTACATTATAGTTCTAACACTTTACTTGACATTTTACACCAATAAAATTCGGCTTTATATTTCTCGAAATGTAGCAGTGATATACCAGCATCTGTTAGATAAATATTTTAATGAATAAGTCATGTCAAGACATAAAGGATACACGAAGACTAATACGACAATCCCTTTTAAAACGATTTTAGACTCCTGATCACTGGACTTTGATATCTGGAGTAGTGTCTATGATTTGACCTGTAGTCTCCTGACAAAAGTTAATCTTCTTTGACTCCTTTATCGAAATACACGACAAAAATTTTTTATCCATAAGCTAACACATGAACTTGTTTGACCTCCTGTCCCCAGGGGGTTTGATCCCGGAGGCTGAAAACCTCTAGCGATGAAGCCCTTGAACTGAGGTGTCTGTGTGTCAGGTTTTAAGAGAACTGAAGTTGAAGTATATCGGAGTTAGAGCGCACACGGACAGACAGACAAACAAACAAACCAATCGCGTAATTACGACGAATACATTCATGCTCGTAGTTCGCATTGAGTGGTCACCGTGAGCAGAAGTGCTTTTAGCAGGCAGCAGAAGAAAAAAAAACGATTTAAAATGAGTAGTCAAACCCGACCAAGAGACTTTCTGAGCTTAAAAAACGAGTTTGAGAATGTTAAAGCTATAGTG
>JAQIWN010004956.1:0-10501 GCA_034699025.1 Entomobrya cf. arborea Gr-Col-00668 | reverse complement strand
GCGAAGCCGGCTCATAACTTTCATACTATGTTCCCATCTGGCACTTATCTAACCACAGGTTTACCTGTTTTATTTTCCATCGAAATCATGTAACTGTTCTACCTATTCTAATAAAGGCACAAAAAACGACAGTCTTATGAGCAATTATGATGATTTCTTATGCATTAAAAAGTATGTAAGATAAGACGTCATGTCAGTCAAGTCAGGCCAGACCAGACCAAATTGGTAGCTGATCAGAAGACAAACAGACGTCAAATATGTGTATTAAGTATTAGCAAATCATAAACAATAGTCCAATCTTCACAATGAATTGGCAAAGAAGCCATAAAAGCGCATGCTTGTAAAGTGAATAGACTTATTAAAGCCCATCATCATCACATCACAACATAACCACAAGAACAGCGCAGCGACTTGACTTGTGCTTTATAGCAAAAAAAAAGATCCAATCAATAATACACTATTTTACTTTTCTAATGTTTTGTCTAGTACCATCATGATGTCATCATACCTATGTTCTAGAAAACACACTTCTGTTCTGTTTTACTAAGGTTTCACAACAAAACAATGCGATACAAACTAAAAGAGTGCAAAAAAATCAATTTCATTTACTCTGCTCTGGCATTTGTACCGATCATCCTTATCAAACTTTTTGTCTCAAATGAATACAACTGTAGCGTGTTATTATTTTGGCAATTAAATAGTTAAAATCATGAGAGTGTGCCTACATAGTTCGTGATGTCACTTTTGGAGTCAATGTATATTTTTTAGTTCTTTGAGTTCTACTTAAATAAAATATGATGATAAGATGATTTACGATGAGTTTGGTGAAGCATTGTGGGCTTAGAAAAAATATAATTTGCATATTCCAAGTATTGAGAATGTACCAGACGTGCAAAAGTTAAATGACAGCTCATGAATACCAGAAATGGCAAAGGCCAGCAACACAGTGATAAATTCTGTACTTGTTTAACCCTTTTTGTCACCAAAGAATAATAAATTTTTTATGTTATTCTAAGCTAACCGACAGTGACAAGAGGGATGAGAATAACTAGTATTAAAATTTGAGGAAACTAGCACAATAAAAAGTAATATGTATTGTTCTGGCACAGGCGGGCAATGAACGAGCGACCGACTAATGGACCAGCAAAATGTAGTATTTTGAGCGTTACGCACTTCCTTACTTCCTGATTCAACTCCAACGCGTGGTTGTCCTTCGATAAATGCATGCATATGCATAATTATGTACACAAGTTCGCCTTTTTACACCAGATTTCACATTTGTTATATTGCAAAAACCCTAATCCCTGGTAAAATTATGTATGGTAAATTATACGAAAAAGAACAAAAGATATACAACAGCAGCTGAAGATGCGAATAGATAATTACCCATGTGCATGTGCAAATTTAAAATTTTGCCAAGTAAATTGACACACTGTTTGTTTTTGTGTACTTACATTTCTTCCTATTTTTGCACGTTTAATCCTTAATTTTGTATTAACTCTTTACACAACTGTTTCACATTATAACAATTTTTGTATGCAAATAAGCCGACTGCCAACTATGTGCCAACCGGCGAGTGATATGACGTGAGTTCGACTGCCAAACAGTTTGTTCAGTTTATTTTGTTTTTTCACTTTCATTATAGCTCCACTCTGCCTGTTCCTCCAAATCCACAATAACAAACAGAACAGTCAACGGACCAACTTTTTAAAAGGAACTTTTTTTCACACGGAGGATCAACAGCCAACAAACCCTCTAAAAAGACTCCCTTTCATTTTATGCATGTAAAAACCCTTCGCACGTGGCTAAGCCATTTGAAAAAAATGTATCCCTATATGAATGAATGAATAATATATCTGCGTCTGCTTATAAAAGACAGCAGCTGCATGCAACAAGCTATAAAATAAACTTTTTCAACATCTTTTCTTGCTCGTGAATGAATGAAAAATGAAATACATGGATATTATAAGCTGTGCTCACATTGCTGCAGAACAGAGTGCATCTCTGTAAAACATGTTATATGTATGAAAATATGAACAGACAAGAAAATGTGTGCATCAACATTGTATGAATTACTTTGTCTATGCAATCGCTTAAATATGAATGCTATGGAAAATTATTGTCAGTTCAGTTCGCTACAAATTTATTACTTTCCGTCTTACATGGTGATAGGATATTGGTTTAGCTATAATGATGATGATAATGATGACAACGATGGTGCAATATGCCAATAGGCACAATTTTTTTTCAGTAGGCGTACGTTTGAACACGCATTTATTTGGCGAACCATATGCCACCAACGACAATTTCCAATAAATGAGTCTACACACTATAAACTCTCGATTTACTCCTCATGCTCATTTATTAGGCTTTAGGGCGTATTTTTAAGAAACTTGCAAAAAAGTGTTTGTGCGTACTACTGACTGACCGACCCAAAATACTTCAATTTTTTTTCTTCGTTACAAAGTTAATAAGTTTACAAATAAAAATCTGTGTTGATCTCACTTCGATACGATGACGAGACATTGCTGCTGTTGAGTAGTTCACCCATATTCATTTGTTAAGATTTCGGCCGTTAATGAACTTTACCACACAATCACTTCATATTTTTTTCTCTCTATTTTTCTGTCTCATGCTGATCACTTCATGCTCCTTTTTAACTTCACGACGGAGGAATTGAGATTAAAGTCATGTACTTCGTATTAGCATCGTATTTCACATCTCACCACACAAAAGATTGCTGCCGGTGATAAAGCATGGGTTTTTTAAAAGTGAGCTCCTGCGACGATGATGTGATCAAGTTAAGATGTTGCTCTTTTCTAGTCAACTTATTCAAGAATCAAGATTTCATGATTATGATCATAATAATAATTAACTGAGACAGGAGCTTTTTTTTGGGGTATTTTCATTAGTTATGTTAAATTAACATAGTCATATCATAAAATCATCATATGAACTTGCACTGTAATTATCAAATATGCGTGTACTATCGTCACCCTCAATAAACCCACTCTCCTTTTCCCTTGTTTGGTTTGAAATAAGTGTAAAATATCTTAACACAATTTTCAAATTTAACTTTAAGATCCGATTTGACAAGTTTGACACGGACATAAATAACTTGTGGAGTGGAGAGTGTGTATCATCTAGCTTTTCTGATTTTCCTGAAGATAAAAAGTTATTATGCACTTGGTATTTGTTGGGCACACATCACTTTGTTGATATCACGCACAAGCAGATTAGTATTTCTGACGTTGATTTTATTAGAAATGATGTACTTGAACACGTTCATTTTATTACTTCACTAACATAACATAATCTGACATGGCTGCACTGAAATAAACTACGAAAAAACTTCTCTCCATATCTAAATATCTCTGGCCATTGGCATTTTGAAAGAAGTGATTCTTGTCTTGTCTTTTGTCTCAAGCCAAGCCAGAGATGTGCAGCAATAAATAGATTGCTATCACTTCACTGGTATCAGTGAAATGATGTTACGCAGTTTTTTTTTGAAAGAGCAGCACGTACAAAATTACAACAATCAACGAATCGATGTAACATAAACCACGAAACTCATAAGTCACTGAGCTTACATTACATTACAACAGGAAAATTTTTCGCTCTTTTTCTGTTTATACTCCTATTGAAATGTCTGACTGGCTAAGATTTCTTTTTTGGAAAATATAAAAACAGGCACGAATAACACGAGAGATGTTTGGATTTCATCTTCTTCAATCAAGAAGAAAGTGTGAGTAGGTTGTTCAGACGAAAAAAACACGAGATTTTTACCAATAAAATCAACAGGAAGAACTATTTATTGAAAGATGTGTTCATGTAAGTAATGTACTAAAAAAAACTCGTGACGCTTTACAAAATCGCTTGATTTCTTTGCACCGGCAGAAGATTCAGAGAGAAACGAAAGGGTTCTCTGTTAATCTGGTTCAATCATCTGCGCGCACACATAACACATTGAAAACACTATGTAATAAATAAAGTAGAGAGTGATTGGAAAATAAGAAACTAGCCACTCTTTTAACAACTTTACATTGTCAAAGCTCAATGATTAACTGCTATAATTTTTGTAGGAAAAATCCTTCCCTTCTCTCATCTCTCTCTCTCGTCTTATCAAAAATTTACACAATGCAATGGAGCAATGGACGTCAACTGATTTTCCGCCTTCTTTTCTTCTAAGAACCGACTAAAGAACAAAGTCGTGGGAAAATGAAGAGATGCATTGATCAAAAAAGCGATTAAAATGTTGACGATCTTCAAAGATGATGAAGACTACGCCATGAATGACGATAAAAGTATAATACAATGAATCATTCATAGACGACGATACGTTGATGATGAACAACTACAATTGGCGATCATCATCGCATCGGCAGTATAATTATTGTTGACTGTACATATAAAATGTAATACAATCAACAATCACAATCAGCTTGGCCAAGCCTACAGAAAAGATGAAGTGTATCTCACTCACTTGTTCACTCTCATCATTTAGACAAGACACAGAGAGAGAGATGATATGATGATGTAGCAATATAAATGGTTATTACTGTTTTGATTGTAAAGCGAGGATATCTGGCGTCCTTTCTAGTTTGATGTTTTTGATCCTTTTTTATAAAATCAGTGCGCTACTAGAAAACGCAAGTAGTAACTTAAGTTATTGTAAGTAATACTAAACCACACGCAGACACGCAAGAATATATTGTTAGCATGATATACTGTAGCCCTGCAACTGTTATCATCTACAATCCATTAAAGACCATCATCATCATCATCAAATCATGATTTTAAAGTTAAGTGTACACAAATCACAATTTGCAGTTTTGTACTGCTACTATCTACGCACTTGGTTGCTCAAAACACAAATCATGCCAAAAAAATTATTCCTTCATTCATCTTCAAGATCTACTGAATATTATCTCGTTTGTTGCTTTACACCAAAATTGCGTTTGTAAAAAATATATTCGTCAATCCAAAAAAATCTATCGTTCTACCATAAGCTTTATAAATAAGATAACTACGTTCTCATGAAGGTAGCTTCAGAAGAAGTGGCGATGACTTGTGACAACAGTAAATTATAGTACAAGATAAGATGACAGAAAATTGAGGCAAATGGCACTATTATCGTGTACAGTTATTTTATTCATGTTTTACTCTTGCAATAGGTCTCAATTCCAATTAGGTACTGATATTATTTGCTGATAGAGACAACTTAATAAGAAATTGAAGAAAAGATGGTTAAGTACATAATATGCAGCATAATATATCGCCTGATTTTAAAACGCCAAAAAGAATCATTATTGATGGGCAATGTTCTCTTTTAAGTCCAGTTACGTTAATGGAGTACCTATGTTTTTATCACTTATATCACTCAACTACACGCACACCAAATATTTTAGATAAGTACTTATTCAGATTTTTATTAGATTTTGTGCTCTAGATTTAATCAGGTAGAACAACAAAGATTTTTTTTTTCTGATAAATGTTCTTACAAAACAACAATAATAAAAATTGACATTCACCCCATCGGTAAAAGAGTTTAAGTAGATTATATAGCTTTGATGGTGATTATCTGCTCTATTGTAATTCTCTTTAGCACTAAATCCTATATAGCCGTTTTTGAGTCCGGTCTCCTATGCCGTTGGCGTGATTATAAGATGAATGCCGAATAGTCAATAAAAAATGGTTGCCTGTCGGTTGCAGTTTACGTACACATTTAAATATAAAATTGTATGTATTTTAAAGTTACAAAAACTGACATTATCCCAAACACGCCATTCAGGCGTTCACGTCCGGTTACAATTAAAGCAGAAACAAGCTATCAATTTTACATATTGTTTGCAGAAAAGACCAGGCAGGTTAATGATAGTTTTTAAACAAGTTAAAAAATTGGATGAAAAATCGCACAACACCAAACCTGCATATCTTTGTCGGTTCTCTGTTCTCACTGTCATTCCCACACCACCTCGCAAAACTTACTGCTTCCATTATAATTTGTTGCCGTAGTTGGCAAACAGGATAAAATCATTGAAAATTTTATTCTCGTCATACATAACTTGTGTGCTCACATCACATCTACTTTTAACTTTGAGTCTTAATTTAATCGAGATGCTTGGATTATTGTAGGAATACATATACCTGTCATAAAGTTACCACTATGCAAATGTGTAATTCAACTTCTCATGCTACTGAAAGATTAAAAGCTGAAATAATCATGATTTACATTTAAAATAGGGACAGGTTGACTATGTTAAGATGAACATATTAAAAAACGTAGTTCGAATGAGCAAGCAGAGTAAACACTATGATTATTTATGGTTGATATATATATGCACCATCATTCGAAATGTGACAGGTTTGTCCTTGATTTCTGCAAGGATGACATTTTTTGTTAATTTTTGCATACCTGCATTGCTGCGAACCCCAAAGATAAGAATAATACACGATGCAATGTACAGTAAATTAATAGATAAAAATAAACATAATTTGTATCTCTCCATTCAAACTTCCAACAAATATCTTCCTCTCTTTAAACTCTTAATTTAAAACAATCAAAAAAGGAGTTCACCAAAAATATACTTAAATCATCATACTGCCCAACATCTTTGTATGTTTCATATCCGTGCCGTGCCTAGTATAATGATGATTTGTGGTTACCTTGACCAGAGTCATTGTCATTTAGAGCAGTTAGCCACACATTACACTCACGCATGAGAACATTTTTGGTCAACGCATAACATCATATTATATGTACCTTTACCATATATTATTTGCACTCTGCTCTGCATGCAAACGTAACGCATTTTAATATTTAAGTTGTAATGTAATCAGTCCACTCACAAGAATGTGCACGAAAAGTTTACAAGAAACAATGATGCAGTACAATGAAAATAGTGCATCGAACCAACTGACAAGAATGCACGATGATGCGCTGATGAATCATGATGTAATGTATTCATTTGAAAAAATATGTAGGAAATTTACTCCTCCTGAAACTCGACTAGACCAACAAAATTGTAAGCAATGTGCGTGCATAATATACACAGCGCCACGCACCGCGCTCTGCAGCAGCACAGCAGTCGCAGTCCCTGAAAACTATTTTTTCTGGTAAAGTGTAATTACTAATTGCAGGTAAAGCGGCGGCGGTGGTGGTGAGTGAGTAAGCACAAGAGGAACGGTAGTACTCAGAACGATCCTCAAATTTGTTTGTTGTTGTTCCCATTGCATTATTGTTAACCTTCGACTACTTGCAGTTATTAACTGCAGTAATAATGCAAGTCGTTGTTTTTATCTTTAAGAAAAACATTATGGATGTAATGTAGTGATGCATCATCATCATATGATCGTGATTATGATATGATCATGTTATCGTTACATCTTGCCTTCTTCTTTTCTTGTCTCTCTCTTGTTTGCACAGTACATTAACGTTTTTTACCATAATCGTGTCAAGAGTTGCAGATTGGAATGACCAGGCCACGGTTGTAACTTTTAGCAAAAAAATGGGCCAAAAGTGACAATGGAAATGAGTGACATATTGGGATGGGATGTGATGATGATAACGGATACGTCGGTTCGTGATTATGATTTTTATGTGTGGTGGCTTGAAGATGAAAATGAAGGATTTTTTTGGTAAAAGATAACTTATTTTAAAACAGAAACTTGAGTATTCGCGAAATATGTTGGATGCAAGATGAAGATGAAATGCATCTTTGTTGAAGGGTGCATGTCTTTTGTTATTGTTTTTTGAAGGTTAAAAGAGAAAGAAGAGGTGTTTTATGTTTTCTTTGGAAAAATAAGGGGGTTGTTCTGATTTACATTTTGTGTAAATGATGTTGATGATATTGCTATTCGGCAAATATGTAAAGGAGAAAAAAAATTGATACCTGTCAAGAAGAAAGGGTGAGATGAAAACGATTAAAAAATGGAAAACATCTTACCATATCGATCTTTTATTCTATATAGCTTGTCTAGTCAGTCAAATAAATAGGAAAAGAAGAGCAGCGCAAAAATCCGGATTTTGAAATGGGGGCCACACACGGCAAAAAAGTCTTGATGTGTTGTTGACTGATAGAAAATATGATTAAAGTGCACCTTCTTGTTATGTTTTGTGAACTGTACTAATATAAATTGGAATGCATTTTATATCTAGACAATATGCAATGAAAGGAATCAATATGATTTGATAGTTATGGGTAATTATAATGACATGTTTATGTAGTAAGGTGAGCAGGTAGCATTAGCTCGCGGCTTAAAAAAAGTTTCTTTGCGATTGACAACTTGGCGAAAAGTCAATTATACTGTCATTTATACAATTGTAAACGTACCAAATATCATAAATGTCAGTTAGAAACTGTGAATCCCTTTCGCACAAATTAAGAATACACCAAAAAGGCCCACAATACAATGCTTGTAAAAAGTTTTTTTTTGAAAGATCAGGTTTTTAACAATGTTTTTGTACCTCCATTAGTAAATTCCTTTCAAGTTAATTGAACACTTGTACTTAAATGAACACAGAAATGTACATCTGTTCGGACTTTGGCAATTATTATGTGTTCATCAGCAAGTGAGGAGCATTGAGTAAAAGGCCAAGTTAGGCACATTTTTTTGCACAAACTCGCTTTACCCATTCCCTTTTAATATTTTCATTTTCACACATTTCATAAGGGAACATGGCTACTACACAGAAGTTTTTGACGGCCATATCGTCAATTGTCGTTTTGCCCTTCTGAATGAAAGCTAATGAAAATTCATGTTTTAATCTAAGGTTTGCATCATATGTATAATATAGCCAAAGTTTTCATTTCTTATTATTAATAAATTACGTTTGTGTTCAAAGCGGTCTTCTTTATTTTATATTAATAAAGATCTGCAAAGTATAGTAGAAAGCGGCATTTACTACAACAGATTGCAAAACTACAATTTAATTAAGGGCTTTAGTTTGCGACTGCAGACATTTTGCTATACTATTTAAACGCAATAGAGAATAGCTGCAATGAATGTTAATGAAATGGTGATAGGATATCTAGACAGTTATGAGTAGTTGATAACCTACAGCTCTTAATCATAATCATGTGTGGCATTGTTATTTACTGAACAATTTTTCTTGTTGCTCCTACTGTTAGATAGACTGCGTGCAATAACAATAAAGTAAGTGCTCGTGGTCATCCTTTCACCGTCATTGTAGAAATTATCATGCGACTAATCATATAGAATCAGAAAAATTGATAAAATATTTGACAGAAATCCATCGTTTGCAATCTAAAGTTATCCGAGTTCAATAAAAATGAACAACAAGCAATGCACCAAGTGAGGGAAACCTGACTTCAAGGGCTATTTAATTGATTGTAATTACACAGATAGCAAACAAGCTTCTATTCGAAATTTCAATAAATTAAACCAGCGTTCGTCTCATTTTAACAAACGAGCGATTCAAGTGTTTTGACTCGTGTAGCACTTGCGTGTGATATACCAACCGGCATCAGTCAATACACCTTGTGTCGATGATACAATGTGAAGAATCCTCTAAATTCCAAGCAAAATCACAAATGAAAGGGAAAATAGAATTACATATTATTATAGAAAAATATCAAGAATGCCTGCCCTGGGGCAACCTTGATTTCGCTTTCAGGGAGGAGTAGTAGTAGAATATGTAAAATAGTGTAAAAATTGTAAGCTCAATTTTAAAATTATGTTTCATTGTTTTTCATTTTAAGCTGCCATTCAACTCATTCATTCAGTTGAAAGGGAAACCATTTTATTTACCAAACAACAATGCTCGTTAAGATTTATTCAATCTTTTTTATATAAAACAAACCAAAAATATCGCCGGTCGTGCGATGTATCTTGTTATAGCTCCTCATAAAATTTAACTGAACTAGTTTTGAAGCAGACTACTTAAAAGTAGAATCAAGAAAAGATGATAAAGCGTGACTAAAAAAGCATGTATGTCTATCTTCGATTATTTATTGTCATCGTCAATATTTGGATATATAAAATGTACTAAAAATGAATTGCGATTATGTATTTTTGTGAAAACGCTAACGGTACAATGTGTAGCAAGTGAGAAAGCGGAAACTTTTATGGATTATGTGTCGTAAATCATATAATCCTTTTTAAGTAAGTGCAAGGCAAAGTTAACATAAAAAAATGAAGTGCACCATCAACATCAACCATGCATTATGTCAGTCAATTAATTGAGAAAATTGTACGAATCTTACATTCTAGAATTTGCCACTGTTTAACAAGAAGGGGAAGTCAAAAGACAAAAGAGTCATGCAGTAATAAATCAATATAGTTTATTCTTCGCCATCTTTTTTAATTATCTACGCTTTTCGATTGCCTTTCAAAAATATATTTATGCACAATGTTTTGCTTAAATACATAATATAATGAAAATCACTAAATTTTTATACTTCTAGGGGCGGATCGTATAAAATTACCACTAATTCCAGTCTGAGCTAATCTTGCTTAATCCAGATTTAAGCCAAAATTA
>JAQIWN010004955.1:0-10503 GCA_034699025.1 Entomobrya cf. arborea Gr-Col-00668 | reverse complement strand
ATACATCTTAATTCATTAGCCTAAGTTTTCATGATTTTTGGACTAGACAATATCGGTTCTCGTAATTCTCATTTTATATTATCTTGACCTGTGGGAAATGGCTGGATATTTTTTCACAAACCAGTTTACCACATTTTTTATGTGCATCAAATGGACAAGCCTAGCACTGCTACTGCTGTATTTTCAAATTCCAGTTGAATGTTCACAATTGTTCATAGGGCGACCTTGCACAACTGGTGGATTTACTAGCGTCCGAGGCGAATGTAAACTATTAACTGACTGCCCGTCTGCGTTATCTAGCTTACGTTCAGGTCAAAGTCCTTCGTTGTGCTATCAAGAGGTTATTGGTTGATTATTGACAAATTAAATTTAAAACAAAACAAAAGTTTAATGGTTTAGATTTAAAAAAACATTATATTGTTTAATTTATCGCATAGAATGAAGTACCTCTCATTTGCTGTCAATCTGAGAAACGAATTAGTGAGATAAGTAAGTTTTTCTTCATAAATGATACTAGTTTTTCAGGAAACTGTAAACTAAACTTTAATTTCTTACTGATTAATTTTAGAATGTGAAGAGTACTCTATTCAACTTTTCGAGCAACAAGCTAAGTCAGGCATTGGTTTTGCGCCGTTTTATGCTGGTGGTGAGTATGAAGACCCCAACCCCCAGCGGTATGGAAACAGTGCTTCTGTGTGCAACCATACAAATGCACTTCCATTTATCTCTGGAGGTCGACCAGCAGACCGACATGAAATGTCATTTGCCGTAAGTTCGAAAATGCATGCGTCTATGGCAGGTTGTTCATAAATCGTTAAAGATATGATCTTGACAAAAACATTAATGCTAATCTTCATAGGTGGCATTAGGCTACGATGAACCTGGAAAAGGCATATCTTGGAAATGTGGTGGAACTTTGATAAGTGACCAGTTTGTGCTTACGGCAGCACACTGTTTGGATGGACATGCGAGGTAAAAAAATGTGCATTCATAGCATAGAATCAATTGCTTCATGCATAGAATGGAACACCCTAATTTTAAACTTTTGGTTGTTTAATTGCTGCATTAATTACATTAGTAAACCACCCACTCATGTTTTACTCGGAGATAAGCATCTTCAGAAGTTGGATTCATTCTCCAGTGGTCAAAGAATAGAGGCACGGATTGAGGAAATAATCATTCATCCTGATTACCAGAGGCCTGTGAAATACAATGACATTGGATTGATTAAATTAGACCGAAAAGTCAAATTTGGTCGAATGATACTTCCGGCTTGCCTACCACAACCTGATCAGCGACCAGAATCACTGAGCGAATTACTGATTGCTGGATGGGGACGTTTGGAATACTTTGGTATGAACGTTTAAGAGAATATAGGGAACTAGACAAAGACAATTTCAACTAGTGATCCTTATTTTTCGATACATTACATTATATTCATCCAGGCAAACGTGGGGATACATTGCAAGTGGTGAATATAACCAGATATAGTGCCAAGGAGTGCACAAAATTTTACACAAGCAAATCCGAGTTGCCTGAGGGAATCGTCAAAAAACAAATATGTGCCGGGGATAAAGAAGGAAACAAAGACTCATGCGATGGTGATAGGTAACATTTTCAAACGTCATTTATGCAGCTAAATGATAACATTAAGTTGATGATGACCCTTTTACTCTTTCTCTAGTGGCGGTCCTTTGGTATCAAAACAGGATAGGGTATCTTGTATGCACTTCATTATTGGCCTAACGTCATTCGGTGACCAATTTTGTGGTTCAGGAACTCCAGCAGTTTACACAAACATTCAATCATACCTAGACTGGATTGAGAATGTGGTGTGGAATGGTTAGTGTGGCAATGATACAATTAACTAACAACAGACGAACCAATCAGATTCAAATAAATATTTTATTGCAATATGGCATAGTTTTGCTCGTGCAAGTAACTTTTGACTGAAGTAAGAAAGTAATAAAAATTTAACTTTTAAAAAGGCATTACGGTAATGATAACTTTACGTTATAACAAGTATTCAAGATAAAATTGCGTTGAGCGTGTTTAAAACAAGGCACTGTAAAAATGGCATAGCGTCAATTATGAACATGAGTTTAAAATTTGTGTATTAAATTAACAATCATAAATACTTAATGGCTTACGAAAATTATAATTTCCCTTAAAAATTAAATAACATTTCCAAATACGGGAATTTTCTTTAGTTTCATTTTATAGTAGATGTCATATAATATATATAATATACATGTAGAAATTGCGATGTATTTGTACAACAGATCAATAAATACATTGAGGTATATGTCATTGTACATAATTAAAAATGAGTTAACTACTCTACAAAATGCATGCTAAATGAAAATTAGTTGAAGACTACACGGCATGTATAACTACTTAAATGCATCACTTCATTCTGTAAAAGTTTATTTAAATGGCTTACTTGGACGGAGGCAAGTTTCGGGATAAACTACTTGATATTTCATTTTCAAGGGAAGCAAACCTATTTAAATACTGTGAAATATCTTCTAAAGTTCCTTGTCTGGATTCTTGAACATTTACATTACTGTCAATGGCAGATGACAGGTGAGCTGTGTTCAATCTATTGTGCGAAATAATTGTTTTCCGTGGACGGATAATGCATAAATCAGCTCTAGATGAAGGTTTACTAGCTTTATACTCGCTGTCTGGAGAGGTTTCACCTTGTCGCTTTTTGCACCATCTGCTTACCATGAATTTCATTCGTACTGTTGCTATCACCGTGAGTATACAAATCCTGTAAACGAACCAATTAACGTCATCATAAAAATTTTAATCCCGGATGCTATCATTTTTCAGTACATATTAACACATTATACACTAGTATGTTACCTCAGCCTAGTCTTTGGACTTCCTGCATCCAAATATCCGACGGCACTTGGGGCAATAGGTATCAGTGTCTGAAGTAAATCTGGATGCTCACTGCCGTGTCCACTTTGGCGAACTATACTTTTGTACCCCAGAATTACCGAAGACAAATACTTCTTTTGCCAGGCTAAAGCTTTTCGATGACTCTTAGCTCTCATGTAGTTTTCAAAATATTCACTGCCATTACTTCCTGCTCCCTATTAAATTAGGAAAAAATCAAACGTTGATTACTTATTACACAACTGGAATTATGATAGAATAAGTTGAAGTAAATTGTGTATTTAACCCTTACAGTGGGACACTGAGAACAACTTTCGCCATTTCTGTTGACCTACAAAATAAAAATGTTATAGCATATTGTTAGATAAAATTAAAATTGTTACACCATTCTTCAAAGGTTACAAAAAATTAAATAAATATTTACATTTGCTTTATCAAGTTGTGTGCGTAAGCGGCGAATTTCATGAACTTGTTCTTGATTACTCACTGTTAGTTCTCGCCCATGGTCTTCACAATGCTTTAATATGTCTATCGTGTTACTGAGACGAGTTAAAAGTTCCTTTTCTCGAGTTTCTTTTGCCTTCAATTTTACTCCAAGATCAGTTATTTGTGACTTCAAACTTCGTATCTCTTTGTCCTTCTCCTTCAATAGTTTTCTCCCTTCTTCAACTTGCCGAGCAAGTTCCTTCTGCTGCATCTGAGTGACAGAAACTGAGCTTGCAATATTATGTACTGGTGCACGTGTCATGGGACTGCGTGACCTTGATGCAGCCTTTTCTTCTTCGCACAGTTTCAAACGTTTTGTTAGTTCACTTGATTTTCGCTTTTCTTCGTCCAATGCTCGCTTCAGTTGGACGATATGAGTATTCAAGGTAGCAATTTCAATCTGCTGATCCGTTTCTTGAATCCTACGTTCGCCTTGACTGACAATGTTTTCTGCAAACAAGTTTTAAGAATTAAAAATAAGAAACAAGAATTGACACGTTGTTTGAGCTTTTCGGGACATGAAATCTAGTTCTAGTTTGATTTTAGATTTTACCCATTCGCGGTCCTTGATATAATAGCTTTGTTCCAAGGTACTTCAAAAGATCCCCTTCCACTTGATAGTCGTGAGAATAACTGATTTCAAAATTCGTACTATCTCCATCCGAGCCTGGACCGGGTCTCTAATTCGTTGTAATGCAAGGAGAAAGCCAGTATAAATACAAGATTTAAAAAAAGTATAAATTCAGTATTAAGTTGTGGATGTCATTAATCCTCACCTGTGCATTCGCTCCTTTACTAGTTGAAGGGCTGCCACCACGATCAGGATTAAGATCCGTTTCTAGCAAAAAAAAGTAAAACATGATGTTTTACAAAAACGCACTCAACCCAATTAACCTGAATTGAATTTGAAAAACAAAATCAAGACTCGAGTGAAGGGACTTACCGATAACAATTGACTCGTGTTCACATTTGTCACTTTTCTTTTTTGTCTTTTCTGTGGTTGCCAACTTTCGGTTGAGACGTTGTATTTCCTTATCCTTCTGTTGAAGAAGTTTCTGCAGCTGATGAAGATTGTCATCGATCTCTCTTATAGTTGAATCACCAGCCCTGCAAAATAAAACTCCATTTAGTTTCCAAGCATTTGGTACAAGAACTACACATTTTAAGCATAATTATATTTAGCTAAACTCACGTCCCACAACTGTCACCCCCACCAAACGAAGCTCTTCTTCCGGACCGGCCCTGCAAAATAAATGATTCCATTGTGTTGTAGTGCTTAATTTATGTATTTCCGGTGGTCAACCCAATATCTCTTCATTTCTAATGATTTTACTTATAACTCTAACCACCAACGCATCCATGAAATATTGACGACGTTGAATTTCACAACAGCACCATGACCGTAGATCTAGTATTGAGTCTACGCTATGTAAAGTATTCGAGGAAAGCTTCTTTTTCAATTTTTTTGATCTTTTAGAAGTCCCCTCGCAAAGAAATCTCTTAATGCAACCACCGTTTAACGGCTGAAATAAGCTTGAACAATTACGATTGGGAATACTACTGGCTAATCGTAACCGTCCCAAACAGTTTTCTACTGAAAACGAGGTTGACATTTTGGAACCAGCACATTTTTGACAGCGACGCTCCTTTTCAGTTATATATGCCTTGGACATTTCCTTGCTGCAAATTGCTTTAAAATACTTCGTCTTTTGGTCTGTTTCTGAAATGGGCGTCAACTGACCGTCAGTCCGCTTCTGCATTCTAGTTGACTGAAGTTGAACACGAGCTATTTGATCTATGGTTGTATCTTTTCTGGTGGGAGGATGGAGCTGTATCATTGTCAAATTATGGTGATGCAAAACTGCTTTTACGTAACAACAATTCAGAGGCTTTGAATACAAATTTGGTCAACAATGCGATCGAATTTACTGAAATATTCAGCACAATATATAGCCTCTGCTTGTTTACTTTTTTCGTTTTTAAAACAAAATTAGCCTTTACTACAACAAAGATAAATAGAGTATAATTCTACCCCTAATTTAAATTTGCAAAACTAACTTCAATGGAAAGAAATAAATAACCAATATGAAAAGTTGTTGCAGCAACTCAGCAACACATCAATTACAATAGTAAAAAGTATAGTACAGTGCAGTTACCTGTTCTTCGAAGCTAACCGGGATTGATATCTCAGGATCAAAACCACCCAACTGGCCATCTTTCAGTACTGTCCTTGGCAGTGATATTATAGATGCATTTAATGGATTAGCTGAATCCATTCTCCTTATCTTCTCAGGACTAACACCTAAAATGCACCCAAAGAAATACAATTTTAATCACATAAATCAACAAAAGTGCATTTCATTGGCCAGGAAATAATAGTAGTTAACCTTCAAATATGCTATCGGCATTGAGTAAGTTATCTTCAAATGTCATGCTGGTCTGAGTAATTCCATCTTTTTTCTCTAATTTCTTCTCCAAGTGTTCTTTTATCACGTTAAACTCGGTTCTGACCTACAAATCCGAAAGAAATCACACGTGAGACAATGAGACAAATCAATAAGTGTAAATCACTTTCTTAATTATTATCAGATTACCTTCACTAATTCCTTTTCTTTGTCCGCTAACAAAATTCTTAATTGATCTATTTGTTTGGATGCAGCACCCAGTCGTGTTTGTAGAGATGAGATTAGACCTTGGTTAGAAGACTCAAACCGAAGGGTGTCTATTGCTCCTTCCAGATCTGCAATTTTTACCATCTGACTGGAACATTTTTCTTGGAAGCTGGATATTTGGCTCTCCAATTCCTGTGATTAAAGATAAAGAAATGCATGTAAATAAAAAGGCAAAATAAATGCAAAACAATACTTTCTATCTGCTTATGTTTTTACCTGTATTTTTGTTTTTTGGCTACCAGTTTGAAGCTCTGCATCCTTAATTTTCTTAATTATCATATCATCGTATCTTAAAAGATTTTCCAGTTGTTCTTCTAACCGATGAATTTCATTAAAAATGGCAGATCTTATATGTTCCGCAGGAAAATGATCAGGCGCGTTTCTCCCGACTATTTCTCTAACAATTTAAAAATAAAATCAGCGTAAGGAAATTCTACTTTCAACTAACCATATGTGTTATTAAAACCAGTTTATGACAACCTACCGACAAGAGATATCTTCCGTTGAAACCGCAGAGGCTACACCAGAGCACGAACTGTTAGGGCGAGTATGAGAGAACTGGAAAATGTCCGTCTCCAATAATTTCATCTCAATTTTTCGTGTGATGTCTTGAATCTGTAAAAATGAAGTTAGTTAATTCATAAGTGACTTTCAGATTCCATCCCATACTTTATATTCAAAGAAATATATTGCTCAAAACTACCTGATGATGAATTTCTTCGGTTACGTCTAATGCGATTGTTCCAAATACTTCCTGCTCTTTGTAAATAGGCTGCTCTTTCGTCATCAGTAAATCTTTCTTTTCTAGCTCATCTCTCAATGCTTGTTTCTGTTCCTCTATTTGGATTACTTGCTGGTTTATAAGATCAATTTGGGACTCTTGGTCGCGTATGATCAATCTCAATTCAAACACCTATCAGGAAAAAGGTAATTTGTAACTCATTTTTATCACCACCAACCATCTGCGATCTGCCTTTAAAAGTAAAATCGTGCCAAGTTTGACTTTTACCTTATCACAGCTAGACTGAAGTTCCATTTTAGTCTTTTCCCACTTTTGTGTCAGGTCTAACTCATTATCCTCAGAACTGCTCAAACGGGTGGTGAGATCGTCAACTTGATACATTATCTGTTTATTTTCCTCTATCAACTTTGCATTGTCTTTTTTCAATTCTTCGAGCTGGTTTTGCATTAATTCTGACATCTGCTGAAACTCTTCTCTCTCAATCTCTCTGTCGTGTGTTTGTTCCTCCAAGTATCGCTTATTAGCCTCAAATTTTTTCTCCAAGTCTGAGTACTGTAATAAGAGTTTAAAATAAAACCGCCATTGAAAGACTTGCAATTATTGTAATTTTCTACTTAATAAATAGACAGCCCAAAAATATTAGCAAACTAAGCAAACCTTTAAGTCTTTGTCTTCTATAATCTGACGACATGACTCAGGTATTTGTACTGCTTCGACCACCTCATCATTCAAGTACTCCAAAGGCGTTAATCTCAAGTAACTTTTATCCATCCTGGAGAGGTTGCTGTTGCTAAATATTTCCTCATTATTAGACTGACATGAACTTGACGAGTCGTCCAGTTTGGCACGTACATCATCAGAAATAATGTTGTCCTCCTGCACATTTTCCACGTTTCCGTTATCCTTACATAAAAGATAGCATTTTATTATTTAATACATAATTTTTGAAATTAAGATTATTTATAGGACATTATTATCACCTCATCCATATCCGATCGATGAGCCGCCATCTCTCTCATTTTATCTTTGTGCTTCATCGCTTCTTGATATCGCATTTTCATAGTTTTTAATTCGTCCTTTACAGCATTTAGAGACTCCTGGAGATGTTTTTGGTGAGTTGAGTAGTGTTGATTTAATTCACTTAATTCATTTTCATGCACCACTTCCGCCTCCTTAATGGCTAAAACAGATATAATAACAATGCTTACTAAAAGGAAACCTATTTTTTTTTTACTTTATTTAAACCGCAATTAACTCTCTCACCAGAATCCAATTCTTCCTTAGGAATCTTTGCATAGACTTTATAGTTTCTAAACAGTTCGTTTAGCTTATTGAACTTAGGTTGTACTTCAGGTATTTCATCGTCATCCACTTCATAATTGGCAGCTTGAATTCCATCAATGTTTTCATCATTTGTCGTTGCATGACGCTCTTGGTTATAGTTTTGAAACGGTGTGGGAGACGTTTGAATACTTTGGTGGTTGATATTAGGAGTACTGTTATCCTTATTTTCTAACTGACTGATGTAAGAACTAAGGCGAAAGTTAGGAGGACCTTCAAAAGTTGGATTTCCATTTTTCGTGCCTTCAAGCGTGCACATAGAAAGATTAGCAAAATCATAGCTCTCGTTTACTGGATCAATCTGTAGAAAATTTAGAAATTATTTTTGCAAAATTACGTTAGTAAATTGAACCATTTCAAGATAAATGTATATTCGATTTTGGTGATATTATAATAGCTTACTTTTGCTAAATTAATTTTCGCACGATTTAACAACTTGCTCGTATGCTGCTTGGCATCTTTTACTTCACCGACTAAGATTTCATTTGTTAGTCTCTCATCTTCTAACTCAGCCGTGACGAGTTTTATTTTTTCTTGTGCCTTCTCCAATTCACATTTCAAAACGTGAATTTCCAACTCCTTTTCACAGTGGATCCGCGACACCTGCAGCATAATACAAATCTTGTTTATTAACTGTGCAAAAAATCTTTACCCTATGCAATCATTGCAATCTTGCCCCAAGGGGCTTACATGTTTTACATCTTACTTTCTCTAAAGTTCCTGAGTGTATACTTTTATCACAATCAAGCATAGAGCACGAGAGATCGTGAAAGTGTTTAGTTGATGATGTATGGAGGTTACCGGAAGTCAGCGATTTTCCGGTTGATAACGATAATGAGCAGTCGTACTGCCGCAAATCTAAGTTCGAAAAATAACAGACAAAAAAATTGTAGAATCATTTATACTGAAGACAAGCTCTTACAAAAATTAAGTTACTACTTTAGTTATAACACTGTTTTTCGAGGGAATAAATCCTACCTCCCATCGTTTGGTCACTAAGACCCTCCGCATTTTTGAGGTATTCATCCAAGTCATCTTCTGAATGCTCCACTGATTCCTCATCTCCAATATATTCATCTGAATGCTCACTGGAACTATCATAATAATCGCCTCGTGCAGGTGTACTGGTGTTCTGAGGAGGGCACCGGGGTGGTTCGGGACTTTTTAACTTATCATCCATCCTATGCCTCAGTTAAATATTAACTACAAAAAAAATAATCACACTGATTAAATAAGAACCACAGCGAATTAATTTATCTTTCAGATAAGAGAAGAAAATATAGTTTCATGATGAAATTCTTACATGCTACTTAAGCTGCATCCTTCCTCAAATCAAATCTGCGTATTGCTCGAAATTGTGACCTCTGCTGATAGATTTAGCCTTCCGCTTTGGCTGTGTAGACACGCAAAACTCCAAACACACTGTGAAGTTATCTACATTCCACTGAAAAACATTTTTGCACGAGCGGAAGCAAAACAACTCTGCCTGAACTGAATAACCGAAAATGTTCCCACTTTGTGTTAAATCAAATATACTGTTCGAAAACACTTTTGTTTACTCAATGTCACCCCACAAGCTAAAAATATGCACATCCTCATCAAGATGCATTTTTTGTTGCATGTTCCATAGCAAGTTGGGCACGCCGACGCTTATTCCACAACCAATTCCAGAAGACGGAAATCACGGAAATGGAATTAGAGACACGCGTGCTACTTATGTAAACACAGAAAACTGAAAATTATCTAATTACAGGATATCAAAAACACAAAAACAATGACTTTCTACTGAAAATGATCACATGTGTGATAGTGATTAATATGCATACACATTTTTCTTTATATTGACTATTGACTATTGACCATTGCATTGTGTTAAGCCTTTCTATATCGCATGATAACATCATTAAAACCATAAACATACCACTGCATTATTGCAAAACACAACAATGGTACTTTAAAAGAGAATTTTATAGTCTGTTCCACCGGTAACCGAAGTCCATGTGATCTAGATTCTCTAGAAGCTGAGCAGCAGGCCCCATCCTGGCATGGAAAGTCATGGACACTCGTCTCCGGGCCGGACCAAATTTTAGGCCGGACCAAAATGATAAAAAATCAAAAAATATGCACTAAAAAGCAAGTTCTTCGTGAAACAAGTAATGAAACTGGGCCTTATATTTGTGTGCTATTTTAGGCACATTTATAAGAAATTTTCGATTTACTTCAATATATTTTTAGCCTTAACAGATAACTTTTCAGTAGGTATGAACAATAAGCCTTACTACTACCCCCTTGAACGTTGTCAAATATATTTTTCAACTTCATGTAATATCATTACAATTTTGTAAGAGCTCTCTG
>JAQIWN010004954.1:0-10505 GCA_034699025.1 Entomobrya cf. arborea Gr-Col-00668 | reverse complement strand
CGCATTTATTTATTGTCTGATGTTTAGTCTCGATAAAATTTATTACGATTTTATTGCTTTACTAAGTACAATAACAGTTGTAAGAAGTTAAACGTGTGTTATTTATCATTGACGAAAAATGAAATTTGAGTTACGCAGTTGCAGTCTTTATCTCATAAGCATTTATGATCGTCATATAATTATGCTAGAACAAATAGTTGCGTAGAAGGAAAGAGAACAAACACTATCGTCACTTTATCACCTCTTTATAAATACGAAGTTTATACGAGCAAGATAACATTTTGTTGACAGTTTCAGAAAGGTTTTCATAGCAAGGCATGTAGCATGTACTATTTTTGTAGTGTCTAACTATGGAATTGTGACATTAAAGCTATCATTTTGTCTACTTCGTTAACATGCATCTTCACGTTGATCATTATTTAATATTCCATCTCTTATTAAATAATCAATGTTTAACGGCATAATTTTTAACGTATGATGTCGTGGGAAGAATATTGCACAGTAATTCGTTTTTCTCAGTAAGAACTTCTGTTTTGCAAAAATCAAAGTGTCTTATTACAAATACAACAAAATATCTTTGATCATTTTAATAACTGGGGGTAATACTGAGAAAGTTTTTTTTTATTCTAGAACGCACCTACAAACATACTTTAAAATGACGGCATGCAAGTTAGTTTACTTATTTCCTTGCCATGATGACAAATTTGAAGCCATGAGAAAAATGCAATAAAGAAACGATTAAACATTTTTATAAGCATGTTGACATAAATGGACTAATATTCTGGATATATTAATTCAAACAGACATACATTTCCAGTACCAATTTTTATTCTAAGATTTAACTGACAATTTTCCGAGAAAGAATAAATATGAACAAAATGTGTGCATTGAAATTAGATTTACAGGCCAATTCGGTGTGAAGGTGGCAAAATGAAGGTAAGAAAAACAGTTTATTGTTAAGTATCGTATTATTAACTTGACGCTTTGAACAGTAATCATTTTATGCAAAATCAAATCAAAGACTTTACTTCTGCCCATCCTCCACATTCAGCACAAAAAATCAGAAACAATAAGCAACAACGAAAATAGTTTACTTTAGATAATGCGATCTCCATTATGTAGCATAAAAAAGGATTGGACAAACAACGTATGCAAACTGATAAAAAACATTGTTTGTTGAACAATAATTGGTTAATTGTGTTAAAACTGTTATTTACTTTTGACTTCAACAATATCATTTTATGTGCGTATTTAGCAAGTTGTTGAACCTAAATGAATTCGTTAAACTAAATGACGCAATACATTTATGATAAGAATTAATTTCCTTGATTTGTTACTGAATAACAAATCAAGGCATGTGATTTTTCAAGTTGCGCAGAAGTGGAGGCACATCTTAATAAATATTTATTTAATTTAAAATTTGCAATGCATAGGGTACGAGATCATTTTCAAAACCTTTCATTAATGTACTCCATAAACTCTAAACCAAAATTAACTGTAAGTATTGTGTTAATTTTTGATCATTGGGACCGGAATTTTTCAGTAATTCATAATTGATAATCAGCAAGCCATCATTAATTATTACTAGTCTCATGTATTCGAATCTAAGCATGAATTTGACTCCCTTGAGCTCATATTTAAGTTCATTTTTGTCATCCTTCATGTATCGCATTGGCATATGTGTAAATTTTTCCAGACAAAATATGAAATGATGAAAAGGACCACCTTAAAACTTTGTGGAACATTCCCGTGAAAATTCCAATTATTCAAATACACAAAGATCATCAACTCTAACTTGGTTCTATTTGTACCAGCCAATACGATGCATTGTGACTTTATATTCATTTAAATTGTATATGGGTTCGTCTATCTGTCCGAAGAAATCTGCTCACGGTTTTATATGGTGTGATGCACTAGTTTTGTACTTCGTACGAACGAAACCTTCGCTTGCTTTTACAGGGAATGGGAGTGAATGGGATCTTCTCGTATAATATGCTGGCATGATCAGCAACCTTTGGGTAAAGGGCATTAGTACAGAACTGTAGAATAACAAGATGTAAGGTACTTTTAGGCTAGATACATACATATAGCCGATAATATAGGTATATCTATAAATCTAAATGAATCATTCTGAAAAACTTAGTATATGATATAACTACAAAATCAAGTAGTAGAGTTGTTTTGCTACTTGCTAGAACGGAAACCATGACATGATTCGTGCGTACCATGTGTGGTAAAGATGCATTATTGTGTAGTAACGCAGACAACCAAATATTCAACATTTCAAAATGTCAGTCTGATCATTCGTTTTGTATATTTAATTTTTTCGGAGTGACTGAACCCACTAGCAAAAAAATGTACAAGCATACTAATATAATCTTAAGTTTGCAGCTGTTAACTCTTGAAAATTCTTTCGTACTCATGAAATTTCAGTATGTGCTTTTTTATTTAGCTCCGGTATGACTGGTTATTTTTTTGTATTTCTCTAAACTGAATGAATATTCGATATTTTAAAGTACGCCATATGCAAATCAGCTAATTTGACAATATTCCTTATTTGATTGGCATTTCAATATAGGCATAAATAAGCGGCGCCACTATTTTAGTCGTTCTTGGATCGCATAAATGTGCACATGGGTTTTTAAAAAAATTAACTAAATTTATTAACCAGCAAATTTTTCCTACACGAATTTTCGTGACTAAATGATCTGTAAAAAATATTTTTATGTGTTTAATTTCTTATTAAAACTTCATCTGTTTAACGTTTTTAAAACTGCTGGAAAATTATCGATACATCCTTGTAACAGTATTTTCTCAGGTAGTACATTTTCTGCCCCGAACTAAGCTGCTTTCAATATAATATGTATTCTACTCCGTAAGAAAAGTTTGAGCTGAACTGACTACTATTGTTTGTCGTGGAATAACATACATGCATGCATATAGATTCAACATTCACAATAATATCATAATGATCAACTAATTCACAATCGTAAGTCGTAAAAGAAACGAAGGAGTTTTGCATAAAAAGCAAGAACAGTCGAACTCACAGATCAAGTGCTGTTTTGCGTCGCCAGTGAGTGAACGGACAGCTTGAGTGTATACTATCGTTGAATAAACTCTTTTGGAAAATTACTTAGTCACCCAAATAATAAAATCATCTTTCTTATTAACATCGCATCATCACAGCAATAAGCTTGCTTTCGTAAGACATCTATTCAAGTTTATTAATCAATAAAATCGTGATCAAGCCTAAGACAAACGAAAGTGACAAAGAAAAGTTTATATCGTATTTAATCAAACTAATTTACGTGCATGCTATTATTTATTGATATTTAGACAAGATTCAAGACAACATCAAATTTTAAGCAGTGACATTGTCATTACCAAAATCTGAAAAGATGGCCCAAACAAGCGGATGTCGCCAAAACTTCCATGAGGATTGTGAGGCTAATATCAACAAGCAAATCAACATGGAGTTATATGCCAGCTACGTTTACATGTCCATGGTAAGTGTGATACTTTTTATATTTTATCAGTGCACTTAAGTGTACCTCAATCTTAATAAAAATTAGGGCAACAGGAAGATTGGCAGTGACAGGAAAATATATGCATACCAAAAGTAGTAATGTTACTACAACAATCACCACAGACCATTCAGTCACAAAATTACATTCACTATGTATAAAATATAACTGCAGTATACTTGTAAAAATTACGCATGCTACATATAGCATCACTTTGACTAATCATGAAAGTAGCTAAAACAATGCACTTGCTTGTTTGAAATAGTGTGACTAGTGTACTATATAACAAACAAAGTACAAACTCGCAGACAATGGTTTCTCGATTGTAATCGTTTGATTTTTTTCCAGGCTTACTATTTTGACCGTGAGGATGTTGCCATGCCTGGTTTTTTCAAGTATTTCAAGAAGGCATCTGATGAAGAACGTGAACACGCTGAGAAGTTCATGAAATACCAGAACCAGCGTGGAGGTCGTATTGTCCTTCAGCAAATCGCGAAGCCAACTCATGACGAGTGGTCCTCCCCGTTAGAAGCAGTGACTGCTGCTTTGGAGCTGGAAAAAACCGTGAATCAGGTAATATAGCTGTCTTGAAATATTAGTGAAAAAATGAGAAACCTCTTTGCGTATGTAGGGTCTTTAATAATTTTGTTATTGTATCTAGACCCTTCTGAATCTTCACGGTGTGGCTGGAGATCACAATGACCCCCAGCTTGCTGATTTCTTGGAGAACAACTTCCTTGAGGAGCAAGTCCACGCAATCAAGGAATTGTCTGATATGGTCACCAAATTGAAGCGCGCAGGACCTGGTTTGGGAGAGTACCTTTTCGACAAGGAACTCAACCACCACGATTAAATTTTTCCTTTTCTTACTTGTCAACAAATGGAAAAAAACATGAGCAAATAGAGACCTGCTATTTTGGTTCAGCTATGCATTCATTCAATCATTTCAAACATAATTAGGACAGTTACAATCATTATTCAAAACTTTGCATGTATTTGGCACTAAGTCGTATTACAAACAAGATAGTATTTCGAATTAACGGTATCTCGTTTCTAAAATCAATGCATTGTTAATCATTCTCAGTTAATAATTTTACAACAATTTTTGTTGTCTATATTACATTATTTGTATTTGATTTATCAATTTATATTCACTTTATATCTCTTGATTTAGTTTTGTAGGAATGGAAACAATCGTGAGTATTCAGACGGTTCTAGTGGTGAACGTTTTAGTGATTTAATGTAACATTATTCTAGTTTAATAGCAACGATGATAAATATATATGAACAAAAATTAACAAAGCTTACAAAGCATATAGACCTGTGCACTATTTACTGCTATTATTGCAGTCTTTAATTTACAATGCATCACCTAAGATAACTATGGTTACTATAATGCATGATTTCGGATTCGAAAAGTTTTCAGGATTTTGATAAATTATTACTCAAGGTCAACTAGTTAGTAATTTCATAAAAGAAACAACACTTTCATGCTGTTTTTGTTTGATTTGAAAATTCCGCATGTACTTAATACGCAAATGAACTGAACGAGTAAATTATATTATTTAAAGGTTTGTACTATTTAAAAATATGTATTCTTTTACTTTAATTTTTGGTGTTTAATACACAACAACAACATATTCCCTATTCGACCTGAAAATTTTCTGCAGTGAAGAAATATTGTTGATATAACAAAGTAAATGTATCATCTCCATTTTCGCATGAACAAATTTGTTGTACAGAGAAACGTTTATAACGGATGAGACCGAAATTTAAATAAAAATTATCATGTATGTAACTTTGTAAAAACAAAAATCTGAAGAACTGCCTCGTTTTATTCTAGTTTTAAAATAGAAAGAATTTTTTTAATAGTGAGCACTATAAAATTAACTTTTTCATCTTTTTGCAGCTGTAAATGCAGAAATGCTTGAGGTGAAATTTTCAGTGGAATAATTAATGAGACTTATCAATTTAAAATTTTAGATTTGGTATAAAGCATGAACAATATAACAATCATCAACCGAGCGTGGGTTTGCAACTCGTGTCACATGATATAACACACCTAACTCTCTAACTGTATCACTTCAGTCTATATATTTATATCACATTAAAATTGGCCAGTCATATTTTTCCACCTGTGCTGTGTATCATGTTTAACTTCTCACTTAATAACACTTGAAAACTTAGTAAATACTCGTGTAGAGTAATAACAAGTAAACAATTTTTTGTCATAAACCAGCCAGCAGTGTAAAGGTGTATAATATCATGCATACATTGATGCTTCATTTTGACTGTGGCTACTTTTTAGTTGCGACTTAATGGAACACTTGAAAAGATGAGTGACGACAAGAGGAAGAGTAATTGAAGAGGAGACACATATACACTGTTAAAAGTAATCAACAAGATGCTCTATGTTGTGTCCAGGTGTAACTCAGCTTATGAGACATGACTTTGTCGCATTATTTCACGTGATTTGCTGTTTTAACTTATATAACAAAATAGTTATCTGTAATACATGCATGTTGATGCTAGATGTAAATGTTTGTGCATCAGCATCAAAACTCGAAATGTTGCACAATACAATCAAATAAATGGAAGATTATGCGAATTAATAACTTTAAAGTAAATATTAATCGCTTAATTTAAATACATAGTAAGTATGTTGAGTTGATCTTTTGTTTGTCGCTTCATATTAGTTTGCACTGGGTATGTATGGTATCGAAAATGCGAAAATATTTTTCAAAATATGTCAATGGGCGAAGTATAATTTTCAGTACAAAAGCTTCCATAATTTTATTTTTTGATTTACTCATTTTACTTACGCGTTCCAATTTTTAACATCACGAATACACGTTATGAGAAATGCGCATAAATTATGTGATTCGCTCCTTCAATAAAAGAGTCAGTAAATTGCCAAACTGACCAAAAGAACATTAAAATTGAAAACAAAAAAATTAAAATGTGACACGATATGAAGACGAATTTTATTTTTATTTGAAGATTTTTCATTACTCTTGAATTTTATTTAGTCTAGCTTACTTCCAAAAGTCTTAAAATTCATTAAATACATTTCGGTTCAACTGTGGCGTAAAAAGTAAGTGCAACGATATAAGGTGAACTAAATGGAAGTGATTCACCATAATATTACATTATTCATATTAGTTATAAAAGTTATTTTTGTGATTCATTCCATTTCGTTTAAATCCCACTTCCTTCTTTTCGGAGTGAATTTAAGTAGTGAACGTGAGCTCAATTTTATTGGTTTCAATTCTGGTTTATTCTCATTTTTATGATGACCAGTAGCTTTAAGGGGGAATCAAAGTTGATTCTCCTTTTTTACTGATGCTTCTTATTGCATTTCATACTTTCGTTATTGTAGCCCCGCGTTGAGGCTTGGCTTGCTTGCCTATCTCAACGAAACAGAAACATGTATACCACATCAAAAAATGATGATCCCCTATATCAAGCTCTTATGATCTCATATCACATTCCCTGCAGTCGATTTTCCTTGAATCTCTTTGAAAAGTCATGATTTTCCAACGAAATCATGATATTCATATTAGACATCATTACTTTTATTATGTCAATAAGCCATTTTTGACAGAACTGGACATCCTACTGTTTTTAAGAACAGGAAGACTTTATATTTAAGTTCATTTTTGTGATAAGACTGATGATCATATCATGAAAAAAGTATGGTTACGTTTTGCTTTTGTTTCTAAAGACATATAAATATATATAAATGTACATTTTCCAGATTTGATGAAACCGGGAAAATGCAAGATCGTTGAGACAACCTTCCTTTACCTTTAACTAACCATGCTTCAATTGAACGTTGGACTTCCTATTGTCCCATAAAATACTCTCGGAAAAATTCCACTACTCTTATCTCATCCCATGACAAGAAAGTTGACTAAATCTCTGGCGATTATCACATAACACAAAAAGTTAAAGTAAAATCAGCGACTGGAACCACCAGGCTTACAATGACAATAGTTTCCAAAACATACTATGTTGGCTACAAAACTCTTCTCTGACTTTGTTTTTCCCAACAAAAGATGTAACTTTGTCAATGTCTCATTCCCTTTTCGCTGTGCTCTCCACTTTTTCATTGTAGTTCCTCTTCTTCTACTTTTACCCCTTGATAATGATAAGGATGAGAAAGCTGAACTGAAGTATTTACGTTTGTACGTGTCTACTGGTCTATTGTAACCAAAAGTGAGTTTTGTTCACTTTTCTGCTCCTGCTGAAATAAATGGGAGGCATTAAAGGAGTTGAATCATAAAAGAGAGGAAAAGTGAGTAAATAGCGAATATATTTATACGGGCCTGTTCTCATTGATCCCTTTGGTGCAATTGAGAACAAGTTGGATTGTTCATTGATGAGCCAAAGAGGAGTAGTAAGTTTTAAGAAGAAACACGGTCGTGTATTTAACTCACTTAATACGAAAAATAGTCATTCCTTTATTACCGCACACGCATAGGAAAGTAGAAGAATATATGCATAGATGCAATACAAACTCGTATGAATATATGGGTATCCAGTCAAGTAGTTGAACATTTCTCCTAAATTCGTTTTGCAGGCATTAAAAACCCCCAAAATCGTCACCACATACATACATCTAATTACACACGAACAATTCAGTATAATAACAGTTGATGGCAATTACGATGAACTAACTGGTGGCAAGGCAGAGAATAAGCTAAAGAATTTCAAAACTTTCTCAGAGTGGAGTTGTAAGAAAGGAAGAATCACAATGAAATTCATCCTCTTGTTGTGTTCCAGAGAATGATATAGAGTGTTAGGCAATGAGTGCAGTCGTGTAATATTAGCCAGATGAAAAAGCGCCCATATCACCCTCCCTCCACTTATACCACCACTAACCATCATTACAAACCAAAATGTAGAAAACGTTTTCTTACATTATTATATTGGTACCAGAGGATGATAGTTGTTGGAATAGTGGTAGTGCTTGTAGTAGTAGCCCAAGGAGACAACATCAAACATTGCAAGACCATTTATTGTTGGCACTAGGGAGGACGAGGACGATTGTACATACTTATATGAGAAACAGAAGGAGAAGGGAGAAAGCAATGAGGAAAATAGAAGGACGACCGTGGTCGTTTGAGTTGCCACAGTTGAAATGGCATAATATAGCACAGTTGTTAAGTATAATTGGCTTCTAAATACTACCGAGATAAGGTTTCTCAACAAATCTACACAAGCTCATAAGTAGTTGTTGTATTTGTATCAGTTAATATATTTTCCTTTCTTTCTCTTTTTATTATGCTCCTATTTTCCCAAACAGTTCCCCATACAAAGTCGATTTAGAAGAAGACAAGACAAGGGCAAAAGCGTGAAACCCATAGAAATGTCCAAGTGATGTTGTTATAAGACACATAATACAACAAGAGAACATAATGATAATAAACAGACAACTCTACAACTACAACCAACGCTGCCTTTTGTTAAATAGCCAAATGAGATACAATAGCGACGACGACGACGACTTTTCGGATGGTAAACCCGCGCGCAGCAAAGCGACACACAAGCATTTATTTACTCTACTCACTCACCCTGATGATGATGTGATGTGGGTTCACGTGAATCAAGATAAAGATGACTATACACACATCCTCACTTTATTATGTTGATGATAATCGTGGTAATCAAGAAAAAATTGGATAAGTGGAGAGATTTGTGAAAGTAAACAAAGTGTGACATTTGTTTAGTCTTACTACATCTTCCCTTGTTTCATTTATTCCTATTTGCGGAATCTATGCAGAAATAGGTAGAGAGAGGTACATTGTGATACTAACGTGATAAAATTCGTTTTATTTTATGCTACATGGAATGCCTTTTGAGTAGATAATTCAGGTTGGCATAACACTAAACTTGTTTTTATGCTAACTAGTAGATTATCCTATTCTGCAACTTTTGCATTTAACTTATTTTAACAACTTTGTACAAGTACGTTCAAAATCTATCTTTTTATCCACCAGTACCTCGATCTTTCCACAACCACCAGGATAATATCAAGCAGAAAGGGTTTGAAAAGAGAGAAAGAATGTGTGTGCTTTGTTGAAAGCACCACAGTTGAAAAGTTGTATGGGTACGCTGACTGGAATACCATTGTGATGCCGTGTGGATGAGACTTTCTCCTGTGCTCATGTATTTCCTTCATGTCTTCTCCAGCATTTGGATAATCTTTCGCTGATATGATCATCATGACTGTCATTGCACAGTGATCCAACAGTCTTTTTACCATTGTGCCCCTATACTCAATTAAATTTATATGTACTCTCTTTTCGCGTAGTGAAATGCCGTTTTCTTATCAGCAATTTACCGTGTGTTTGAAGAATGCAATGCAAGTTTGGAGAAAGCCTTGTTCCTAGATATGATCAACAAAAGCAGTGTTTATACATTTTAAAACATGCTTTGAAGTAAAATTGCATTAGCTTTGCATAGAACATTTTATATTTTGAGTGGTTGAATGGGCACAGTCACATGAATATTTGAAGATGACGAAACGAGATTTCCTGAGTTTGTCGAATTTATTTTGATGACTTATGATTTAACATGACTATAAATACTTTGTAGAAATACTTGAGATTCTCTTGCGTTGCTCTCCGGGTTGATACTTGAGGACGCAATAACCATAACGGACTTAAGCTATAGCTCACAATTACAATTTATTTTTGGGCAAGCGTTCAAGTTTAAAGTTCAACTATTAAATTACCTCTAATGATAGAAAGGTTGTTAAGGATCATTTCCATGAGTCAATTTTGTTTACATACTTAGATGCATGTCAATTAGTACAACAAGAATGATAAGGAACCATTTTTTATGTAAACTCGCAAAACTGATTGTGGTACCTGTGAAAAAAACAACGAAATCAAAAAGCTTTGAAACTAATTTTCCCGCTTCAGTTAATATCAAGGAAAAATTTCTTGATGTAATATTACCGAATGAAAAAAAAAA